>VMDR010009445.1:0-33402 GCA_007922815.1 Macrotus californicus
AAAAAAAAAAAAAAAAAGAAACAAAACTGAGTAAAGCCTCTACCCTCATAAAGCTTACATTCCCTAAACCATTAAGTAAATACCAGAAAGGCTAACGGCAGCGGGTGTTACTGGAGAGAGTGAAGGCAGAGACAGAGCAGAGTGCAGAAGACTACAAGGACTACAGTTTCCAACAGGGTGTTCAAGGAAAGCCTGACTGAGAAGGGGCATTTGCACAAAGCCCTGAAGGAGGTGGGAGAGTGAGCCAGGCAGGCTACCACTAGTGGATTGCTCCTGTGAGAAGGAAGGACTAAGTGCTTACACCCTGAAGGGTTTAAGGAATGAATGACGAAGAGCTGAAGGCAGCTGGAGTGGAGGGAGAGATCAGAGAGGTGGCAGGAAGCCAAATATGTAGGGCCTTTTAGATTTCTGCCCTTTGACTGATGTGGCAAGCCACTTAAAGGTTTCACGTGGTTGTCTGATGGCCTGACTATGCACCTCCCAAAGGCATCCAAGACTGTCTCTATCCTTCCCCTGCACCCCTGGCCTCCTCCTGCAGCTGCATGTCCCTGGTGGTTCTCCTTCTCATGCCTTCACTTCCCTGCCTTAGCTCCTTAGCAGCCTCTGCCTGAATGATTGCCCTCTCACTCAACTCCACAGCTAACTTGTTCTTGTACTTGGTCTCCAAGATTCCAGGAGTTCAGGTCTGCCTCATCCAGGACACCATCACTGAGTGCCCCAGCCTGGGCTGGCTGGACCTTGATAGGTTCCCTAAATGTCTAGAACATACTGCTGAACAGTGGTAGCCACCTGTCCCCATCTCTAGACCATACACTCTTTTGAGAAGAGTGTCCAAGCCTTCTTTGTGACTCGAGCATGTAACACAGCATCTGCATGCAGAAGACACTCAGTAAATATTTGCTGGAAGAAGGAATAAATAATGGTGAAATAGGGTGAAGCAGATGAATACACAGGAAAATCTCTCTTGTTCAAGGCATTTTGAATTATGTGGAACCTCTATATATGAATTCCTGCTCTCCTTTTTGGACAATTATGTTTTAATTTATAATCTTTATTATCTTTCAAATGTGATTCTGACTACATTCTTCTGAGCTTTAAACTTACTGTGCATCAAAATGGAAAAAAAAAAAGTTATGAAGTCTTTCCTTTGGCAAACTTGAGGCAAATTAACATTTGTAAGGTAAGAGAAATGCCCTAATCCAATCTTCAAAGTTTTCAAAATTTTTTTCTTTCTTTATCTATTTATTTATTCTTTTATTTATTGTATTTTTTCCATTACCATTTAGTCCCCTTATACCCGTTTCCCCCCTGCAATTACCACACTGTTGTCCATGTCCATGAGTCCTTTTTCCTTTTTCCTCAATCCCATTTGAAATATTTTTATAATGTTAGTGCTATTAAAAAATTATACTAGCAGATACAACCCAAAATGCAACTTACTTGTAAATGGAGGCATACTGGGTATTTCAGTGGGAAAAAAAAATGTGTTAAAAATGTGTTTTAACCACGTTTTGAAATCTACATTCTAAAGGGTTAAGATAGAAATAAGAGATCACTGAGAACAGTGTTCAGTTTGCATCCGGATATGATCAGCTCCTGAAAAGAAAAGGTGATCAATGTTCATGGTGATATCTTCCACAGATAATAATTTGACCATTCTAAGTGGGAAAGAAAGAGAAACAGAGTGTGGAGAAACGAGAGTATTTTGTGATATAACCTGGTCAAAATGTTAGCCGGGAAAGGTGACTACAAAGACCTTTATCGTACTTGGGGGAAAAAAATTTCCCTTCCTCCCCTCTGGAGAACATGGTGTTTAGTGACAGTTTCAAAAGGCACGCTCTCCCTTTCAACACACATCGGAGGCCCCACTCTTGCAAAAAAGGTAGGATAATGTGCTCTGTGAGTAAGAAGTCAAGTACCCACTGCCTTTTGAAACTGCCTGACGAGAATTAACGGCCTTTGCCATCCTCTTTTAAACAACTTTGGCCAGGTTTTCTATAAGCACCTCGTTTATCTTAAAACTCTTTCATCTATTATCTGACTGTAAGCGTGTTCATAGTTCATCAGCTGGATCCACTTTAACAGAGAAGTCTCATGACGAGTAGCCAACAGCCTAATGTCAGGTCTGTGAATATCTCTGGAATTAAGGTGATGGGAAAAGGGTAACCTTCTGCTACTTCTAACAGCATTTGCTGAACAACAAAAATAGAGCCTGAAATCATCCTCTATTTAGGAAAGCAGGTCCTCTTTGCTAATGTTAGAGCACAATCGAGCTATGTTCTCGCTTAGGGGGAAAATGCCCCCGAGGCCCCCTCTGGATTCATACTTGCGTGTGCTTGTAGATGAGAACCATGATATTTCCAGTTGTCGAGATGGTCACCATCTGTATGGCTTTTGCTTGACCTCTAGCAAGGCCACTCACAGATATTTTTTATCATAACCATGCCGGGGGTGGGGGCGGAGAGGACCATCATTCCCTATCTTAATCGTTTAGCCACCTGGGCCCCAGAGGCTTATAGTTGTTATTACTCTTCTTCCTGAAGAACTGGGAATGAGTTTTGTGATGAAAACAAAAATACCTGTGTTGCAAACACGAAACTCCTCTTTTTAAACAGCTCCAGCTTGGTTTATGACAATCCGAAAGGTCATGATGCTTGAACCAAAGACTTACGTTTACAATAACTTATAAGAATTATATTTCAAAACAAGTCTAAGGCAGGCTGTACACATTCATAAATATTTTGAGTAACTGAAGTAGACTTTTGAGAAATCCTGCCATCACAGAATTCAATGTTTATAGTTTCTGTGGAGAGAACAGGAGCTTTCTGAAATTATCATCTTTACTCAACTGGCAGGGAGGTGCCTGTTGCTCCAAATCCATCATTACCCAATCAGCAGGGCCCATATCTGCCCAGCTGACAAGTAAATCAACTCATTGGAATGTGTTTGGCTTTGCTAATCACCTGATGATTATTCAGAAACATGAAAAACAGAACTTTTCAGTCCCCAAGGTAAAATTATGCTATAAACAATGGCTTTCAATTGCTCAACACTTAGTCAACACTTCTGCTCCAATCCTGAGTGAAACTTTCGTTAAGATGGAAGAAACCAGTGTGGGCATGCCCCAAGTGAAAAGGGCAGTTGGCATTTGAGGGATAAGTTTGTTTCTATCTTCATAGGCCTCTGGACAGAGCTATAGTCAGGTGCTGTAGGCATTGGAAAATTTTTTAAAAAGGAATTGGAATTGATTATAGCTTCCCCACATTTAATGTTTCCATTTACACCATTTATCAGTCACTTGAAAAATAATGTACTTGAGTTTTCATGAGTAGAAATAAAGTCTACCCTCTATTTAGCTATTCATTCCTTTATTCTTGAGAAACTGTGAGCATAATATACAGAAGCAGGTGCTTATCTTTTGTTTGGAGCAGATGATGTAGCTGAGGTATTTATTGCTAGATGTCTTTCAGGGTAAGATTTTCTTGAAATTATGTTTTTCCCTTATGAGTTGTTAAAAGTAAAAAGCAAGAATTACTACAAAGGTATTAATAACACTAATGATTCTTTAGACGCATCCCAGCTCATTGGAATATTGTGATTAGCAAACCGGGGCTTTGGGAATTGTCTGAAACAAAAAAGGAATCTGTCAAAATCTCTAATATAATTTTAAAATAAGAACCACTGCATCCCTCCATCTCGCCTCACAAACAAACACAGATAGAGAAACTTCTTCAAACTACCAAGAGACCCAATCCCCATTCCTGCTGGGTTTGCATGCCCCCCCACACACACATACACACAGCCCTGTGTTCCCACCTGCCTGGCAGAGGCTTCCACCAAGAGCGCTCTTCTGCACCTGCTGCATCCGCACCTGAGCCAAGTCCACGTCTCCAACTGACTACCAGGCCTTTCCACCTGGGTAATTGCTGAAAGTCAAACAGACACATCTAGAAGCAAATTCATTCATGCATACATCTCCCTTGCCTTCTCTCCACTTCCTCTTCTCCCTCGAAAACACCCATGATGTATGGTCCCTCTGTGGCTTTCCTGACTTGTCAAGGGTATGAATAATCTTCCAGGCACCCAGATTAGGGTTTTAGGGTTGTGCTAGACAACTTTTTCTGCTTCATTTATTTCCTGCATCTGTCATTGCACAAGTCCTGTAAATGTTTCATGAGAATGTCTCTCAAAGCCAAGCCTCCTCCTCCTTCCCACCCTCACCATCCCAGGAGAACACCCAACATGCCACATCTGGATAACAATAGCTGCAAAGCTCTCCTGTACTCCAAACCTTCAAAGACTGTCAATACCATTGACAAAGTCAGGAAAGTCACAGGAGAAAGGTACATCGTCTCAGGTATGTTCTTAAATGCCTATTTATTTTTAATTAAATTTATTGGAGTGGCATTGGTTAATGAGATTATATAGGTTTCAGGTACACACCTCTTTGATACGTGATCTGTACATTGCATTGTGTGCCCAACATCCAAAGTCAAATCGTCTTCCATCACCATATATTTGGCCCCTTTACCCTTTGTTGCCCTCACCCCTCTTCCCTCTGGTAACCACTACACTGTAGTTCACGTCTATGAGTTTCAATTTTACATCCCACATGTGAGTGAAATCAACTGACTTATGGAAGTTCCTCAAAAAATTAAGAATAGAGATACTATTATGACCCAGCAACCCCTTTTCTGAGTATCTACCCAAAAAATCTACACACATTTATTTGCAAAGATACATGCACCCCTACGTTCCCTGCAGCCTTATTTACAGTGGCCAAGACATGAAAACAACCAAAGTGTCCTTCAATAGATGATTGGATAAAGAAGATGTGGTACATGCACACAATGGAATACCACTCAGCCATAAGAGAAGATGAAACACTGCCATTTGCAACAACATGGATGGACCTTGAGAATATCATGCTAAGCAAAATAAGTCAGTTGTCTCAGGTACTTTTGAGAGAGAGGAGGAAAGGGAGCAGAGGCAAGGGAGATGTATGCATAAATGTGTTTGCTTCTAATATATCAGTTTCAGTTTTGAAAATTACCCACGAGGAAGTCTTGGTTGTCAGCTGGTGATTTGAAAGTGGTGCAAGTGCAGGCAAAACATATTCTAAAAAACTGCTATCAATACGTCACTACCTGATTGTGAGCCTCCAATGGCTGCAAGCATCCTTGCAAACTCGTAAAAGCGTGAAGACCCTTCCCAGGTCAAATCAAACTGTTTCATACAGAAAATTAATTACCTCCCTATTACTCTTACCCATTTGTTCTGTAACAAAGAGGAAGAATTCATTCTTTCTTCCACCAGACAATCATTCAGATATTTGAAAACAACTCTCATGTATGTGCTTAATATTCTTTCCTTCAACCTAATTCCTGGCACCTCTCTTCAGATGACTTATTTTTCTCTGATCCCTTGTCATCCTCAGTTAGACCCACTGTCATAGCCCCACTTAAAATGTGCAACACTCTTGAGTTGAATATAATAATGTTACTTTTCCCCCTCTTTCTTATTCTTTCGTGCCTACTCAGTAATAAGAAATCCCCCATAAGATTTTTGATAAGTTCAGAATAGCATGAATATATTTGAGAATTTAAACTAATGTAAGAAATTTTATTTTTATATTATAATTTTATTTTCAGCATGGTACCTTCTTTACATTTAATTAATATTTGGTAATTGGCTAACTTCAGTTAATTGTAAATAATTGTGGCTGAGTCGATGTATGGGGGAAAAAAAAACAAAGCTAGGCTCTTTGATATGATACAATTTAGGCAGAAAACCAAGAGAGCTCACTTTACAGAGGCATTGTATCTTTAGCTCCCTGATATTGTCAAAAAAAAAAAAAAAACCTCCCTGTAGCTACCGACAGAGGAGAGCTAAGAGTCTTTAAACGTCCTTTGCAGGAAGCAATCGCTCCACTTTCATTCCCCCAACTCTTAAGCCAGTGACCTCCCTTGATCTTTGAGATGACAGTTTGCCAAGTTCCATGAAGAAGGCATTCAGAAATGACCCCATTAGATTTCCTAAAGACTTTAATTGCCCAATTCCTTTCACCCAGGTTTCTGAGGTTCAAGGAATGCTATCCTTCAGTTACTCGCCTGCATAGGTTCTAGCCATTGTTACCTTGATCCCTTCTGAATCCCCGAGAATGCAAGAACTGAAGCAGACTTTGATTCTCCTACTGAATTACAAGATACTTTACATACTTCTCTCACAAAGTCATTCCCCTGTGTTTACTGTTCCACAATGACATTCGCTTTCATGTCTAAACAGAGAAGGGAAGCACCATTGCAATAAATGTAATTTTAAAGATTCTAAAGCTGATCCCCTTCAAAGGACCATGTTAAAAAACAAAAAAAAAAAAAAAAAAATTAATCACTTCCTGCTGTCCTAACTCCATCGTTCAATCTTATCTGGACAAACTCGACAGTCTGAGAGCCAAGTATGCAATCTGCATCAGTATTGGAAAAGATTATCTGGGCTTTTTCTTGCAAATCAAATCAACATATATGTATTGAGTACCCACTATTTGTATGGCACTATATGAGGCGAGTCTATTGAAAACAAAGCTATTTCATTTAAACTTTAGCTTTTCTTTCAGGGTTTGCAATGACCTTGTGAAAAAGAATTACACTGAATATCTCAGAATTACTTACTTGAAACCAAGATGAATATATGATGTGGATGAGGGCACTAAAATACACAAAAACAGATTAATAAACTAACCCAAAAAAATATTAGAAGCTCTTCTATATTTAATAAACTCATTCCAGAATCACAGTGCTTTAATGTCCTTGTCTAAAATTCTTAACAGTGTTATATCAAAACTGTTTGAATTAAGTCTCAATTCCCTGAAACTTTGCTGGATCCAGTGGCACATCTGTTAGTAAAACTGTTTCCTTTACTTTTGATGCAATTTGTTTCCAGTGGCAAATAAAAGTGCACGATGGGCCATGGGGCTCTCTCCTCATCCAGGCCCACCAAAGCCCGCCACATGCTCAGTGCATGTGCACACACACTCAAACTAGTCAGGGGCCGAAGGTTAAACACTCCTCTGTTACGAGAGCAACAAGATAAATGGAGGGGGCTTTCCTTACAGGACAGACCCAAAGGAAGAGCATCATCGCCCTATGGACACGCTAAGGGTTTCCAGCCACTGTGAGAGACTGTGACATCATTCCACAATAATAAATATGCAGCTAAATCGCCACGGCAACCCGTGAAATAAATCATACACGTCTTCAGTCAAAACACAGTTATTTAAACTGTATTCTCTCACATGAAGAGAAACTGGGCTTAAAAACAAAAAAAAACCTCCAAAGACCCACATACCAACTCTTAAAATTCTGTGAGTTCACAAGATTTGTCCTGGTGGAGACAGGGGTAAAAATAGATAAAACTAATACAGCCTCTGTTGAGGAATAGGCTAATTACACTATCCCATGATAAATAAAGCACACTTCAAAATTAATAGATGTGCTTTTCTGCATTTATATTTTATTTCAGTAAAAATAGCCAAAGACATATGCTAGCCAACTGATTGTTTATCTAGGACTTCTGCTGAGGACCCAGTATCATAGGGGACACAGAATACAAAATGTAGTCCACAAGCTAAAAAGGGTAAGCCAGAAAATAAAGAGGTGCCTGATCTAGGGGAAAAAAAGAGAAAATGAATTTGGAAAGAGAAAGAGATTAAGGTGTTGCCTCTTCACCCTCCGTGAAACCTGGGTCTGCAACGTGGCCCTGGGTTCCATCAAGGAGAGCCAGGACCCAGGAGGATCTGCCACACACCATGACACAGCCTGTGGCTCCCAGAAAGGCAGAGGTGCTATGCTCAGTTGCAGTCCCATGGGACCAACATGCCACGGTGCCGAACGTTTGGGCATAAGTGGCAGAAGTGGTGGACCCCAAGCCAGAAGACACACCACACGTCCAGTCAATAGAAACAAGAGAAGAGCATCCAAAGTCTAGGAAGCTGGGGAAGGAAGGGCTGGTCATTTCCTATTTCTTCTAGCAATGTTCTTTTTAATTTTTTATTATTTTCTACTTTTCAAATTTCTTTTAAAATATACTCTTTCCAAGAGTGCTTGCAAGATATGTTTAGGAGAGAACAAGAATATTGCCCCATTTGATCTGGTTAATATTTCCAGGTTCCTCAGATGCCAAAGTGAGCAAACATTCATAGCTGTCACTCTCTGGACCCCCTTAGATAATGCTATTTTGGTGGGCAAGAGGTTTCCATTAGCTGCTCCCTTTTCATTTACACGTGAAGCCTTTCCTGCTTCTAGGAAATCCAATGAAAACCTCACTTCTTAGGCTCTCTGAACCATAGAAATTTCTCAGGAATCCTAAACTCCACCGTTATAGTCCTTACTGCTTAAAATATGCATATCTTCTTTCTTTGTGCCAGGATAATATATGACCCTTATCCACAGTTGACGTCATCTAATTTTATTGTCTCCAATCCATCGGACAGGCCTTATGTTCCCAACGGCAGGTAAAGTGACACACGAGTGTTCCTTCTTCCGTCATCTTAGAAAGCTTAAAATCTTAGATATTAAGCTACTTGTCAGATTAAATGAGATGAGGACAAGAATACTACACATTTTTAAAAGTATTTACTACTCTCATAAAAAAACAACACAGTATCATGGGAACGACTGTGTGTTCTAGAGCCGGACCTCCTGAGTTCAGATCCCAGCTCCACCACTTACTAGCAATGTGACCTTGGTCCAGTTACCTAACCTCTCTGGGTCTAAGTTTAAATGAATTCATATGTGTAAGAAACTCATAAAAGTGTCTTGCTTGTAGTAAATGCTAAATAAGTTACAATTAATTAAAATCAGATGCTAGTTTCTCCTCCGTCACAAACTACACACATAACAACTATGATTGACTATACCACATCAGACCCCCCGCATAACACCCCCTGCTCTCCTGGTCTACAGACTACAGTCCACAGGCCAAACCCAGGCCCTGGCTTGTTTTTTCCAGGCAATAGCTAAGAATAATTTTTATATTTTTAAAGAGTAGTTTAACAAAAAGAGAGGAGGAAAAGGAGAAAGAGCAGGACAAGAACATGCAACAGAGACCAAATACAGTGCTCAAAGCCTGCAATACTTACTACCCGAGCCTTTACAGAAGTTTGTGGGCCATTTCTGTATTGACGTACATGCAAGAATATCATTATACTCTGAGAACAAAGTGGTTTTCTAGAATATTTTGTCTGCCTGTTGATTCTTTTAAGTACCGTACCTTTTTTATTAATGAATGGGAAAAGGACCTCAGGGCTTGGCGACAGAAAGATACGGGACAACATTACAAATGGCAGCTTTGCCAGTTCTGCTGCTTCACTGGTGGTCAGGAGTTGGCCCTTTGCACACCTCCAGCTCACACCTAGAAGTTTCCTCCAGAACTGACCACCCTGAGACACCTGCCAAAGAGCAAATACACACACAAATCCTCTCCAATCCAGAATGGATAAGGTTGCCAGATTTAACAAAAATGCCCAGTTACATCTGAATTTTAAATACAATGAACTTTTTAATACAAGGATGGCCCATGCATACTTTTTTGGGACACAGTTATCCTAAAAATTTACTCAGTGTGTATCTGAAATTCAGACTTTACTTGGGCATTTTGTATTTTATCTGTCAACCTTCAAATGGGGGTATTGATAAAAAATAATGAAGGGAATTGTGAACTATACTGAAAACATTTTTAGAATAGTAAGAGATTTTCTTTTCTTTTTTAAATTAATAACAATAGTTACCAGTAACAGTAGTTTACATCTATTGAGAATTTCTATGTTCTGAGCACTTTATAGATAATAAATCATTCAATCCTCACAGGAACACATACAAATAAGTTAGTATTAGTATTTTTCTCATTCACGTGAGAAAATCCAGAGAAAAAAAGGTAAAGTAACTTAGGCCAGATCACACAGTTGGCAAGTGGTAGAGGCAGGATAGGAGGGTGCCTAATTTTCTCACTCCTTTCTAATTAGCAGCTAATTAAGAATCCCACCTCAGTACAACACACATAATTCTGGAGAAGCACATCTCCTTCGGTTTGCTTCGAATCCTGAAACTAGACACAAAGACACTGGCCTGCCAGCCTGTCTCTCAGTCAGCACTGTCCACATTTGTGCTGCATCCTTGACCTCTAACCCATTAAATGCCAGCAGCACCTCCCTCCCAATCATGACAATAAAATGTCCCCAAACACAGCCAATCCTCTGGGCACAGCAGTGCCAGATTTATCTAATGAAAGTACAGGGCTTGCAATCAAATTTGAACTTCAGAGAAACAATCAATAATTTTTCAATATAAGTATATCCCATGCAATATTTGGGACATATTTATACTAGAATGTATTTGCTATTTACCTGAAATGATAATTTAACTGTGCATCCTGTGTTTTATCTGGCAACCCTACCTGGAAGACCAACCAAATCGCCCCCAGTTGAGACCGAGCGTTAGAGCTGTGGTGAGGGAGCAGGCAGGACGGGCTGTTTCTCACCCTTCTCAGTGGTGGACCCCATATTATGCCCCAACCTGGCAGACAAAGAAGGAAGGAGAACTTCTCTGGCAGCAAACTAGTGAGGTGTGAGTGTCAACGTATCCCATGTCCCCTACTGCCACACACATCCCTATTCAGCTGCGTTCAGATTATTCTCTGCCTCTGTTCCACACACTTTGAAATCTTCTTTCAGGGACATGAAAACCCTTTGACCTTTCTTCTTTTTGCTAATAAGCATGAGCCTCTTAACTTCTCACTTTCCATTTAATTTGCCTTATATTTTAGGTTGTTTTTGCTCGGTATAAACACTCTGACTCATTCTTCTGCTGATCTCCATGTCTTTGTATTCTTCAGTATCTTCCCCACTGCCTGGGATCGCAGGACCAGCCTTGTCTGTGAGTCCTTGTGTTAGGTGCCCAACCTCCAACCCATTTACTATAACCAGGGCTGGGATTTAATAGGCCAGGGGTAAGCCCGAGGCATGGCCCTCCCTCTCCAGCCCCCACTCCTATACTGGCCTAGTTGTCAAACTGGATTTTGGTCCCATCCCCTCCTGAATTCTGACCAGTTTCTGCCTGGTCCTCTAGGCATTGTCCCTAGGCCTGCAATTCAGCCACAACTTCAAACTTAGATGTGGGCCCTGAGACTCCACCTGGTGCTGTCAGGCTTAGGAGCATGGTATTTCCCCCATATGTGCTGATGTGGATGAAGCAGCATAGCGCATGCAAATCGCTTGGAACCACAGAAGATGCCTGGGCACCTCCAGAGTACTCCACTGCCACCTGCACATCAGGCTGCTTGGCTAGTTCAGGGAGATACAGTTAAACGAGTTAGCACACGTGTGCAAGTGGGTGTCTGCTACAGGTAAACAGTTGGAGAAATTCAAGCTCTTGCCTGTGAGTTACTCATAAAGGGACCAAAACACAGAAAAAAGAAAGAAAGGAGGGGGAGTATTAACAAATTGGAAGGAGAGAAGAAAGGAAGGAAGAAGGGAGGGACGGAGGAGATTTATTTCACGTCCTAGCTCTGCCACTGCCCTGGATGAGTTATTGCGCTAACCTGAACCTCCACTCATTTTCGGGTAAATAGAACAGTGATCCATACCACAAAGAGCTGTAAGAGTTACATGAATTAGCATATTTATGTCTGGGTTAGGACAAGCATTCAGTAAATACTAGATCTAGCTCCCTCTTCACTTCCTTCCCTTTTCTTTCTGAAATGCAGAAAGATGGTTGTGACCTTCAAGACTGGGCAGGGAGCCTTTCCTCTCAAGCCATCCCTGACTGTCCCACTCTTCAGCCTCTCCCCTTCTCTGCCCGTACATGTTGCCTTGTTCTGTCATGTTGCTTTATTTTTCCCTCTGTGCAGCAGCCCAAATTTTATCACAGCTCCATCAAATTCCATTAGTGGAATTTTAAAGGGGCCTGGAAGATCAAGGCTATATTAAATTATAAATGCAAAAATTAGAGCAAAGCAAACTCCAGGCCTCTGAGAAAAAGTCTATACTTTTCCTGTATAAAGAAGCCATTTGTCCTTGGCCCCAACCCTCCCTCTAAGCATCCACATCAGTCTTACCCTACCATTTAGCATTATTATGGAAATGTGGTTGCCTTCCTCCTAAGGAATAGCTTCTTGGTGACCGCTGGGGGTTAAATACCGAGCCTGAGAGCGCAGTGTTGTGATCCAGCATGTTATATTCTGCTTTAATGGTTGGGCAAGAGTTGTAATTGCAGTCATCTTAGCCACCCTGCACCACCTTAGTCAACACGCCCGCTCTGGAGATCCTGAGGGAAGCGATCATATCATCACTCCATTATTAATGGACACCTTGCCTAAAGGAATTTGCCAAACTATTAGAGACATGATTCCCAGCTCTTTGTCACTATGAAATTCCTTTGGGACTCTGAATTGAGTGAATCAGCAGATTATCACAGCTGGCATTATTAAGACATATCAGGGTATAAAATGTGACTCCCCACTGACTTCTGTCACGGAGAAAACTGAAAATAGATGTTTAAGTATCTGTTTTCTAGCGTACAACCTACCATAGCCTTTCCCACAGTTCAGTGGCTTAGCTACTTTCAGCCACACGGGCAGTGGGTGACTTCACCGGACATTACACGTAGAGAAGAGCATTTCTCAATTGGTTTTACTTTTTCTTAATGCTTGGGTTCCTAGGTACTGTTTACCCCAGTGAGCCAAGCTCCCTTGCCATGTCCCCTTTCCTATAACTTTCAAGAACTATCTTCAAAAATAATAGTAACATTATGATAATGATCTTCATGGCATTATGAGTGAGAAGTTCTCATTTCTTTTTTTTCCACTTAGTGTACTGACTAGCTTCATAAATGCCCCCAAATGGATAAACATCATTTCCTTTCAAGGTAGAAAAGGGAAGGCCTGAGAATTAAGCCTCCCCAAATCACTCATTTTACACCAATCGATTCTCTGGTTCTTTGAAGCGTAAATGACTTTAGCTTTTTTTTTGAATGGTGTTTGTAAAATGATGGAAACCTCCAATTGCCTAATTGTTCTTTATAGCTTTTTCAACTTCCATGAGCCTTTTTAATGGGTCTCCATCCATTTCCTCTTTGCCCTTGGCTGTAAGGACCATGTTCTGTGGATTTCTTCCTTCCCCTCTCATAATTTCTTCCCTGAACCCCCTGCCAATGGCTTTCCCCCTCTTTTCCTTCTTTCCTTCAGTCAGACTCAGTTCGGGGCCACGGGCTTTTTTCCCTCACAACACACTCCTCTAGGAAGTTCCCCGTCAGATGGCTTTAATTACCACCTGAATGCAGATGACTCCCAAATCTCCAGCCCCAGCTCTGACCTCTCACCTTTCCTTCAGTCCCATATTTCTTTCTGTCTGCAGAATATCTCTACTTGGGTGTCCCACCACCTCCTAAAACTAAACATGTCAGAAACGGAGCTCATTATCTCTCCACGCCCCCTGTCCTTCTCTCCCTGTTTCTCCAGGGCTGTCAATAGCACCCTCTCCTCAGGCTCCAAGCTTGGAGATCCCGAATGGGCCCAGGGCAGTCCGTCACCCCCATGCTACAGAAAGGCAGATTTCGGCCCCTACCTTCCACCACGGCAGAAGACTGTGCTCACCAACCTCACTTAGAATCTCAGAAACGGATTTTGAAAGAACAACACTGTGGTCTGAATTGATTTTGCTCCAGTTTTTTTTTTTTAATCTTCTTTCTTATTCACCCAACTGTTGACAAATATTTAAGACCTCTGCTGCATTCCATTCCTTATTACATCTTGAAGTCCTGGGGGCCTCTTAATTGACAAGCAAATCAGGTACCTCCTTCTGATTCATGACTCTAAATTACAGAATATATGAGACTGCATATTTATAAGACTTTTTATTTGCTAACATAATTAATAGCTGTAGTTACCAATTAGATAGTAAACTAATTAGTAATTAGCCTGAGAGATTGAAGAAATTAAAGTTTTAAGTGATTGTTTCTATTTTTAATTCCTGTTCTCTGCACCACAAGTCACCGCCACCCTCTCCCTGGGGCTTGGTCACTTGTCATTATCTGTAGCACTCCCACACCTCCCCCACTGTGGGACAAGAGTTGTTGCCATGATGAATGCTGGCTTAGAGCTCACCAGGCACTCTGCTAAGATATTTATTCACACATAACCACCCTAAAAGTAAGCACACAAATTGATTTATGCAGGAAATAAATGGGTTTAACACATAAGAAAACCTAATGCTCATATAACTGAAAAGTCTAGTGGTACCATGAGCTTCAGGCATGGCTTGATCAGTGCTCTGGATCCATTTTTCTATAATTCCCTCATTTCTGTTCTCCATGTGTTGGATCTGTCATCAGCTTCATTTCCCTCATAATAACAAAATGCTGCCAGCCGATAATCAGGCCTACATGCTTTCTCATTCACATTCTCGGGGATAGACATCCTCCCAGAACCAATGTACAACAGCTTCAACTGAGCTTTAGACTGAGGCATAAGTGATCTGTACATCCCTGACCCCATCACTGGGACAAGGGGTGGGAGTACAAGGATAGGCCGACTAATCAGAGCCCACTCCTAAAGCTGGGGGTAGGGTCAGTTTCACCCAAGGCGCATGTTACACAATGAGGGACAAATGGAACAACTATTGGGGTCAACTATAATCTCCTTGTCTCTATTGTTTACATGAGAAAACTGGTCATCACAAAGCAAGTAACTGATAAAGCTTGGATTCAAATTTGAGTCTCTCTGCCTTCAGAGTTTACTCTTAACCACTAGGCAGATAGTTCCTCCATATATATAGTGGAGTTCTTCAAAATAAGAAAGTGAAAATTCAGAATATACATCTCTTAGCTCTTTGCAGCTTATTATGGGAAGGTCACCCTTCATTGCAATCATTTTTTTACACCTAACATTTGAACCACACTAAATTCATCTTGCTCTTCTACTGTCCTGCTGATAGTCACAAGGACTTTTCCTTCAAGAAGAAAATGTGTCATTTGTACCTCAACCACGTACTTCTTTATATTTGGAGCAATTATGCTGATTCACATAAGATTATAAAATCCTCAATACTTGACCAATGGCCCCTGAATCCTAGACAGATCATTGGCACAAAAACATGCCAGTGAAGACAACACATCTTAGAAGTTCTCATCACAACAACAACAACAACAACTTGTAACTATGTATGGTGATAAGTGATAGCTAGACTTATTGTGGTGATCATTTCATAATATATACAAATATCAGATCATTGCACTCTATACCTGAAAGGAGTATAATATCATATGTCAATTATATCTCAATACTAAAAACAAGAATGTCAGGGACAATGTCCTGCCACAGCACCGAATGGCATCTGCCTTACCTAGGACAATCCATTTGGCTCATTGACCAGTTTCTATGGAAGAGCCACTCAGAACACTTCTGGACATGTGTGCAGGCCATGTTGAGAAGTGGGAAAATATGTCTTTCACATCTTCATTTCCATGCCCCTTTCTCCTTTTGATATTGTTATCTACCACCCAATATGGTGTAAAAGAAGAAAAGAAAAAACACATGGACTTTGGAGAAAAGTGGGGCAAAATATTGGCTTTCCCTTCCCCAAGCAAATTATTTAACTGGTATGAGCCCTGGTTTCCTACAGGGAATACTTTGTAGAGTTCATTTTGCATATTTAACAAATGCTTATACAGATCTACCTTTAGTCAGTCCCTGTTCTTGGAACTTTACAAACATTAGCTCTTTCCTGCTCACTACACACTGAGGTGGATAATATTATCTCCATTTTATGGGTAAGGAAACTGAGGCACAGAGAAATTAAGGAATTGCCCAAAGTCACAGAAGTGATAAATGATAAAAACCAAAATTCAAACCTAGGTAGTCTGGCTTCAGAGTCTATGTTCTTAACCACTAAACTATCTTGACTCACCAAGAAGGTTGAACCAGGCAACTCTCTTGGAAGCATACTGACATTCATTTCATGTCCAGTACGTATTAGAGCATCTCCTTTTCTTGCCCTTTGAGATCCTTCCCAGCTATGAAATCACAAAGGACTAGATTTGTAATTTGACAGAAAAGGGTTTTTTAAGTTTATTAGACTTTTTTAAGCCTTTCTTAATTACACACAATTTTATGTACTTTAAAGGAGTTTCAAGTGTCACCGAGTTGGTAAAAAAGGCACTTCAGGGATAGTAGAGGATCCTGATTCCAGTGGCCTTGGAAGATCACATCACTACCCATACAGTTGATCCTTAGGAATCACCAGTAGTAACTCTGCATAGTGCCTACATATTGTAGGCAGGATGTTTCTTGTTTTTTCTGGTTGCTCTGCCACCTTAAAGAAAGGCATGGGCATGTGACTTGCTGCGGTCAAGAACATGTGAATAAAGTGACTTATGTGAATTCCACACAGAATCTTTCAGAGCCAGTGTGAAATTTGCCTTTCTCTTCCCTCCCACTTTGCTTAGAAACCGTTGATGCCCCCGGGTAGCGGAGGTCCTGTCAGGCTGTGTGCTGAGTGGGACGACATAGAGAGAAGTATCTAGCCAGCCCATGACGCACATGCAGAATAATGGAGAAATAAATCTTGGTAGTGTGGCACCACCGAGATCTGAGGGTTGTCTGTTACAGCAACATCACTTAATCTATCCTGACTGATTCACTAGGGGCCAGAATACAGGGGTGGTGTTCTTTGGTCTCTCTCCTAAATATGCATTCTGTCCTACTCAAGAGAACAGGTAGAGACTGCACCAGCTTCAAGAGTTGCTGAATGAGGAATGTCCCTTGGCCAGAAAACTTCCTACTCAAGCATCTCCCCTTTCTCAGCAAGATCCTTCCTTCTATTCCCAGCCTGAGCATAAGCTCTTCCTCCTGCCCTTTACCTTCCCTTCCCTAAGACTGCTAGTCTTCAAAAAGGAAAGAGCCCTTCCCCCTCCATTTCTGCACCCTGTATGCCATCCACATGTGTCTATCATTCTGCTGAGCAAGATTGTCCAGGGTCATGCACCAGAGATCCCCAGTGTCCAGACTTTTACCATCTCAGAAACTTAGAATGGGAAATGCTGACAGAGAACCAACCCCTCAGTCCCCACAGGGCAGGAAGCAGGCAGGTGTGGGGGAAGTAAGGTTGTCCACTGAAGAAGGACAGGCTCTCTGGGGAAGTCATGTTTTTAATCAAGGAGAGCACAGAGTATGGGATACAGGGCCATTATACGGGAACATGTGTGAGTCACTCTGTAGCATCTGTATGATTCAGATTAAACTTCTCAACTTTAAGGCCAAGACTGTTCTTATTTATATCCCCCAGAGTCCAGCACAATACTTAGAACATAATAAAACTCAATAAATGTTTGATAAATGAATTTTAATTGACGGTACCCAATATCAATGAAAACTGCTGACAGATCCATTTTAGATAAAGAACTAAGAAAAGGAAAAGGAAAAAGTTGACTTGACTCTCATCAATATGCATTACAATATTTTATGAGAACTGTTTACCTCCCGTGCCTAACTGCAATGTAGCTCAATAATGACTGTGAATATTATTAAATGTGTCAGGTAAACTTTGCTGTGTGTTTTATTTAATGACAACAGGCTTCCATAGTCTGCTGCTCTGCTGTTAACGTAACTTGTTCATCTGCTTCCATCTTAAAAAATTAAAGGCCATTGACACTCTGCCTGATTAAATCAGCTGGAGTTGAAGTTTCCATATGTGAACAGTTAACCGAATCTAAAATAATCACCAATAGTTTCTGGTTAAGATAGTGGACTTACAGTTCTTATTCTTTTTAACCTGTGCAGGGTATTATGAAAGAGGCCATCCCTATTGGTTGTGGGCACAAGTTTTCACACTGGACTTTGCATTAAGCCTCTCTTTACATGACCCAGCAACTCCTGTCCCTGCATCTTCATGTCCTCAGGTAACGCAGCCAGTCACCAGCCTCACTGCTGAGGTCACCCTCTGGGTCTCGCTTGAGTGTCAGTTCCTTTTTACCAGATGCCTTTGAAATATCTCCACTTGCCTGCCCCTGTACCTGGACTCACTTCCTTCCCCAACTTTCTCAGTTTCCTATGGCATCATTATTCTCTCCACCAGCAGGATAAAAGCCTTGCCTGTTCCACTGCTCCCTCCCCTCACTCCCTGTTTCCCTGTCATCTCCTTCCCACCAACAGTTTGTCAGATGTTCCCCTTCCCTTCTATTCTCTTTGTCCCCTCATAATGCAGGTGTCACACCACTCCTGGAGGACATGGGAACTCATGAGTTCTCCTATTCACATGCCACCTTAGGCGAGCCTGTGTCAGTCAGGGTCCAGTAAAGAGACAGAAATAATATAAAGAATGGGTAACTAGATATTGAAGAACAGAAAACTCATAAAGGGGAACAACTTTAAGGTATCACAGAGGTAATGGTCAAAGGAAGCAGCTACCGTTCCTAAGGAAGCAAGAACAAAGAGAAGAGGTTGGAATTACTAAAACTTAGCAAGAAGGGCTGCACAGAGCTGAAATACTCAGATCTCTGAGGAGGGGTGCTGCTTGCTGGGGCTGGAGTCTCTGCGTTCAAGGGGGGACTGTGGGGTTGGAAACCCAGACCTCTAAGCAGGAGGTGCCTCTTGGCTGTGGCTGCCGTTGTGAGAGGTCAGAGCACAACAAGCAGGTTCTGTCACTGCGAGAAAAATGGTTAACTGATTCCACTGCTGCTCCTGGAACCACCTACTGCTGCCAGGTTTTGTAAAGAAGGAAGGCGGGGAAGATGTTCCCAGGGACAGGAAGCAAACAGGAAGCCCACAGGAAACAGGAAGGAGCAAGTCTTCCATTCTCCACCAGCATCCCCGAATGACAGAGCCTCACAGGGAGCCAGCTGGCAAAGCTGAATCGTTTGCAGAGCCCCAGCCCTGGCATGACTAAGGGAATACAGAAAGGTAGGCTTAAAGCGAAAAGACTAGAAATGGCACATGATGACATAATGAATGGAGGTTACTTCATTTCACCATGACTCTCATCTTAATTTCTTCTGGCTCAGGTTCAAGTGCAAAACCCTGTTCCCTTCCATGTTTCCAACCTCACTACTCAACACCACAGATACTCTGCTGGAATCAATTTCTCTCTTGACTCTATATCTTACCCAGTAACCTTCAACTTTTCACCAGTGCCATTTGCAACTGCCTCGGTCTTACCCTGACAACTAAGTTACAGTCAAGATCTCCCAGCAGTCAAAACTCTGCTACTCTTCTCAGATCAATTCATAAAGCTCAGTCAAGGGCCCACTCTGGGATTTCCTCTGCCATACCTCTGGAAATCCATCTCTTCTCTTAGAAAGAAGTTTCATTTGAGGAAGAGTCATAAGTGCATGAGCAAGGGTGTGGAAGCATGATAAATGGGAAGTACATTAATGTGTAGAATGGAATACAGTCCTAGTGAGAGCCCAGGCATTCATGAAATCAGCCATGAAGATGGCCTAAGCTTTCCCCTACCGTAACTACAAATAGGTTGGACCAAGAACACAAGCCAGGGACTCTGGTTTTTATGGCTTTGTTTACAGAAGCTCCCATAACTGAAATTTCCTTGTTTTTCCCTCCTATTCATGAAGGCAAGCCCTAAATTTTCTTTAAGGTAAATTTCAGACTCATTTCTTCATGGTACCATGCTTACCAAGCCTCCCAACTTTTGGGAGTGTGAACAAAGAGCAGAGAGTGTAGAATTAAGTTTGAAGTATAGTTTGAATGCATTCAGTTCTTACACAGAGCAAATCCTATACCCAGAGATAGCAATTTTCACTCATTAGTCTGGCAAAGTTTTTAAAGACTGGTAATAGTTTAAGAAAGAGATAGTGATATTTCAAAGTTTATATTATGATAATGTTCATTTGTAACTACACACACACACACACACACACAAGCTAATGCATTGTATAAAAGACCTGGAAGAATATACATCAAACTATTAAAGGGGTTATCTCTGGGGAGGGGGGTTTGGGGGAAAGAGTACAGTCTATATCTTTCTGTACTGTGTGAATTTTTTTACAATGCCAATGTATATGTTTAGAATTTTAAAAAATTTTAACGATAGACCCCAAGTTAAAAGTAATAAAATTGTGGAGATCAGAATACAGATTGGAAACAGTCTAGTGAAAATACCAGAAACTTGATTTGCTCTTTTCAGAAGTATACTATATTTAACTACTTGTTTATAAGGAAAGAAAAATTAAATTCAGTAGATTGGTTAGTCCAAGCAGCCAACTGCTCTTTATCTAATTACATATATCAAAGTATGTGTTTCTATGTGGATTTCAAAGGAGACCTGCCATCCACAAAACCTTATTTTTGAGCTTTTATGCAGCTAAAAATCGTGGGAGTCTATCCAATGCAATCTGCAGTGTACATTTTGGCACACACAGTTGAACATTTGAACAGAGCAAAGATCAATGGGAAGCCCGTTATCCTTGGGTTTGGCAAAGTGTTTAAACCTGTTTGGGTTTAAGTATTCAGAATGATGAAATGTTAGCCCGTCTGAGACTACTTCAGCCTTTTTTCAGGTGCAATTTCGACAGCTGTGTAAAGGATTTATGCAAGTTTGGATGAATTCAAACACAGGTGTAAAAGATAAAAGGCAAGTGGAACAAATGGTCTACCTATGATCATTTTTCCATGTTTGGCCGTCTTATTTGTGCCTGTTGATTCCAGTACCCTTTCATGCAACATCTATCTTATGAGTCATCAAAAAAACCCACCTTATTTTAATTTATTGCTAATAAAGAGTAAAATTTTGAACAAAATTATGCCTGGTTATTCTCTCTAAACTCAACTCTTATTCCCTTGCGTTTCTTCCATCTTTTCTCCATAACCTTCAAGGAGATGGCTCTGCCCCCTGCAGTCTCTTGGACCTGTGGATGTATTTAACAGACCTTATAACAGTACCTCAAAGTAGTGCAGCACACTCCTTCACATAGTCACTTGACCATATTCTAATCGAAAGGCTTCCTACTTTGTGTGCCCGGTAGAATGTAAGTTCTGGAGAATGGCACCAAGCGTTAAGTTCTTTGTTCCTCATCACACTAAACACAGTGTTTATAAACTGATGTTCAACAGGAGATAATTAGATACTTAAAATCAGATTTTAAAAAATCTTCCACTCAGTAAAAAACCATGTTGTGTAAGGATTTTGTCTCAGTTTTGCATAACCCTACTATGTTAAAATAAATTCAGAATGAGGTGGTCCATTCTTGCCCGGATTTTGTCTAAAACAAGGGAGACTACCAAGATCTCACTACAGCAATAGATAAAAGTGGCCCAACAAAAGTAACAGGTCTGCCTGACAGATGAGCAGGGTCGCAGCAGAAGAAGGGGTAAGACTGGCAGCTTCACGCAGCTGCTCAAATTTCTTCATGATCTCATGTGCCGCACAACAGCCTCAAAGTCTTCTAGAAATTCTTGGAAGAACTGTGAGGTCATTCATTCAAAACAAACAAAATCAACAACAACAACCTAAAAAACAGTGATGCACAGAAAAGAAACTCAGGTGGTATGCACACCCGTTTTTGGAAAATCAGAGCCGGAGACAGGATGCAGGATCCTGGATTCTAGCTTAAATCACTAGCTATGCAACTCCAGAAAAATCCCAACTCTGCACCCCTCGTTCCTCATGGGTGCAGTGGGAATAATAAATTCTATCCAATTTACTTCTGAAGGCTCAAATGAAACGAGAGACGTGAAACTGTTCTAAAAAGCGTTGAGCACGATAGATGGTAATATGATGCATATTTCATTTGCTCATAAAATTGTGTTTAGAATAGTACTGGTAAAGGAAATTCTTAATTCCTCGTGAAGAATTTGAGATATTAAAGTGTAAATTATTTCTTCTAAATTTACTTATGGAATTTACTCTTAGCAGTCTAATTTTTGTTGCAAGTGGAATTTTTAACTGCCGAACTTGAAGATGTTTCACTTGCATTCATTTCTGGCAGTTTGTGAAAACAGGCAAACCCCGAATGTAACAAAACTGTAAACATTATAGTAGTATGGATTATTTACTTTTCTAATGTTTTGAAAACTCTGCTGTTCATTTTTTAAAAACTCTCATTTTCTAAAAACACTATAAGGAATTTATGAAAGACTCATTACAAAAAAAACTCATAATATCTAACTTTTGCACCCAGCTATCTGCCAAGTCATCCCAAATTTTCAAGTTACTGACATAATCACTTTTCAAAGTTTTGCTGCTTTCTTTTATCATCTTGGTAGATTTCTGAAAACTAAGGGCTTTGATAATTGAATCATGTTTCTATATTATTCCCAGAAATAGAGCTGAAACGGACATCACCAACACCTTGTTTTTTTAAGGTAAGAAAACTGAAGTATAAAGAGACTGACTGTGTGACTAACCCAGCAAGGTGTTGGCAGGACCGGCTCGACCAGGCCTCCCAGGGTGGTCTTCAATGATTTCCAAAATATTGGCCAGCTAGCTTGATGCTTCCAAACATCCACTTTCCTTTACAGATGGTAGACGATGGAGGAATCTCCATAATCTCCTACTGCGGACTACTTTATTACAACAAAGCCATTTTCTCAAATTCAGTCTTCCACCTGCTCCCACTGTGGGTCCTGCCAGCTTAAAGCCTCCTCCTGCAGGGAGCTGTCTAGTCGTCCAAGCGAAGTCACCACAAAACTCTATCCCATTATTCATTTTATTTCTTCATGTTTACAATTGTGTCTCTGTGTATTCCCATCTTCCACACCAAAGTGTAAGTTTCATGAAGTACAGACCCTGTCTGTGTTTTTCATCAATTATTCCCCGGTGTCCAGAGCAATGCCCGACACTTAGAATACACTCAGTAAATATTTGCTGAATGAGTGAGTGAGTGAGCTGCTTGCTCTATAACGGAATCAAATACATTAACAGGCCCTCATCGGTTACGCTTCTGCCTTAGACTGTTTCTCCCAGATTTGCGGCAGCATGAATTAACCAACAACAAATTTCTTTATTTTTCCAGTTACCTGGGTTGACAATAGTAATAAAATAATTCATTTTGCTTTCTTCTGTCTTTGGAAGAGAAAGTACACTTCTGCTCACGGGGAAAGAAATGTTACTGTTGCCCTTTGACAGTGTACTAATTGCATCGATTGTTTTGAGTTTTAAAAAATCAGAATTTGTCTAGTACTCAAAAGTGAGATTTTTTTCTTTCTTCCCCAGTCTTAATGTATCCAGACTCTCTGTTGTCTGTTTGCCCAGAAGTCCTTTCTCAAAATGTTCCTTTTTAAAAGCTTTCAAGAACATACCAGTGCTCTTTAGTGTAAAAGGCTATTTTTAAAAGGCAGGGCAGGGGAGGGAGTTAAACAAAACAAAATGAACAGATTGAAACCTCTTGCCGATTTGACTTGTCCACTTGGTGCTGTTAAAGCACAAGGCCTTTGTCTACCCCACTTATCACGAGATAGACACACTAAATGACCCCTACACACTAAATACCCTGCACGAGAAATTACAGGTTTTCTGCAACAATAACCTCACCTTCTTAATTGGGATCTTAAAAAAAAAAAAGTCTGTGTAGAGCAGAGACCACTGAAACAAACCAGCTAAATGTTGCTTGTAGCATAAATTAAGAGCCCGTGCTGGGATGCTGGTATCTGACTCCGCAAAATAATAAAACCTGAGCCAACTAAGGCAAGAAGGAAAGGATGAAGTTCCACTGGCACCTTTTCTTTTGAAGTGGCCCCAAACCTTAAAGCCTGCATTTCATTTGGGAAAATCTTTTGCTAAAACCACTTCCCATATGCAACCCATCTGGAGGACTATAATCTAGTCTTGCCTGCAGCAAACCGACAATAATGATACTTGCCTTTCATCACAGATCCCTGAGCACTAGACAAACATTAATTAATGCCCCCAACACACCTGTGAGGTAGGGGAGTATTATTATCCCTGGCTCACAGATGAGGAAATCCAGACACCAAGAGGTTAAATGGCTTGCCTTAGGCCACAGAGAGAGCTAACAACAACAGCAAAACTTTCCACTAACCCTCTGCCCTCATGAGCGCTGAGAAATTCTGAGACCAGTCCCCCGAGCAGAGCCATTTCTAGATGAGGTAGGCTACCGCCAACTTACTTTCTTTTTCACAGTAAGTTGTGACCCCACTCCAGAACGTAAGTAAACTGTGTGCCCAAAGGTCTGCAAATGTAGGAACAATAAAAAAATCTGGAGTATTTCTATATTTCAGCACCCTTTCTGAAGTATCCTTTAATCTTCCTGTCTGGTGGAAAACAATCACCTGGTTGCACCTGAACATCAGGTAGCATTTATTGACCCACTATGCGCCAGGCACTGTGATTTCAGTGCTGGCTCCCATTTCTTTCCAGAGAACGCAAGTGTGACTCCAGTAAAATTACTATTGCAACTTTGGGGTCAAGTGGAAATTACAAGCTACTCTAACTAAGAACACCTTCTCTCCCACCCAAAGGTTGGCAAGAGAGTTATAAGAATTACCAAGAAAATCTCAAAGGTGAGCAACATTATACACTAGAACAGTGTTCCTGACAGTCACAAAATTTTGCAGCCCACCCAACATTTTTTAGACATTTGTATTTATTTAGTCTTAGACAGAGGGGAGGGGAGGGGAAAGAGAGGGAGAGAAACATTGATCGGTTGCCTCCTGCGCAACCCCACCTGGGAACGCAACCCAGACATGCACCCTGGCCAGGATTGGAACTAGCGACCTTTTGGTTGTAAGACAACCCTCAGCCCACTGAGCTACACCTCTCAGGGTGCCTGCCCAACTTTTAAACAGCTGGTCAAAAGTTCTACCAATATGTATAATCCTAGTTTGTCACTAACTGAATTTTTCTGTGTTCCAGCTTTACATAAAATATCTCATTTAATATTTGCAACAACCTTTAAAGAAGCTGTGTTTCTCTTTTATGTTTCAATGAGGACATAAGGCTCAGCATGTTAGCGAGTCAGTGGCAGGGCCAGCACGTAAAACCAAGTCTGACCACCAAGCCCATCCTTCTAACCATTATATTTTACTATTTCTTTTCTGAGGGTAATTGAGGATTCTTAATTGATCATCTCTCCTTCTTTTATTCTTTCTTTATGCTCCTACCACCTACTATGAAGGCTTTTGAATTAGTATCCATAGTATGAGAATGCGTCAAAATGCCAGACTTTTCTATGGAAATCTCTGCTCCCCACTGGCCTGCTCAGTGGTTTGTGACACAGCCATACTTTGAGATACCAGACTTGCTGACCAATCCCTAGAAGACTATTTTTTAATTCTGTCACATAAAAACTACAGTTTGGCCCTGGCTGGCGTGGCTCTGTGGATTGAGTGCCAGGCTGCAAAGCAAAGGGTTGCTGGTTCGATTCCCAGTCAGGGTACATGCCTGGGTTGTGGGCCAGGTCCCCAGTAGGGCAACTACACATTGATGTTTCTCTCCCCCTCTTTCTCCCTTCCTTCCCCTCTCTCTAAAAATAAATAAATACAATCTTTTAAAAAATCCTACAGTTTGGAGTAGAGCTTCTTATTCAAGGAACACTGGACTATTTCCATACTCTGGACCTTATATCTGGTTTGAGTCACTGATTTTAACCTGATCTCAAGCTTCTGTGTAATAAGGGATGATTTCTTCATCCATCCATTCAGATAACAGTGTAGGCTGCAAGTGTCAGATGAACCAAGTCAAAATGACAAACAACAAAAAGGATTTGTTGGTTGACTAAGTGAAAAGCCAGCAGTAGTGTGAGCTTCAGGTATGGTTTGATCAGGATGCTGGCTCTGCTTCTTTCAGATTTATTCTTATCTGTATGTCATTGGATTTTTGTTCCCCTCCTCTCCTGGTTGACAGGTGACTGTCAGTAGCAATGCAAGTTTCAGCTTCCTTTTTCATATCCAAGAACATGGTAAGGAGAGGTGGCCAGGGAGAGGAAGAAAGAGAGGGAGAATTTGACTTAATGTCAAAATCATTGAGTGAAGATTATAATCTTTGTGCTGATTAGACCACCCCTGAACCTATCTCAAGGTTAGGAAACTGACAAGTGCCTATGTAACTGTGCCAAGGGTTGTAGGATTATCTAAATTGTCCCAAACCAACCCACCTCATTCTGTATAGCTGCAAAACAATGGTGGAGAGGTAGTTCCCCAAATAACAATTTGGAAAGTGTTAGGAAGGACAAAAAGGGGGCTGAGTGCTCTGTTGACACCCAGTGAATGCTTTCAACAGTCTCCCCCTTTGGCTACCTAACTTCATACACAGTCCCCTTCTCATACATGTACTTTCAAAATTGTCCACACCTATGAAGATTACTCACCCAGTGGGGCACAAGGCAACATCTCCTGTAGTTACTACATCCAGCTCCAAGCCTAGGAACTGTGGCTGATGGTCAAACTACTCTGACAAATGTTGCATTTAACCCTTTGTGGCTCAGTGACACATGGCTAAGTGGGGAAGTAACCTCTGTCAATACACTCAATACACAAAGGTGGAGAAAGAACAGGACAACTGCAATTTTTTATAATCCCCTTTGAAAAGGAGGAAGAAGGGGAACAACACATTGGCCCCAAGCTCATAATATATATACATGACATATGTAATATAACTCAAAGACATGTGTACTGCATATTATATACATATGTTATATAGATAAGTATAAACATGTTATAATATGCATAGTTCACTGCCTTGGCAGTAGAATGAGTTTCTTTTTTTTTTTAACTATATTTTATTGATTATGCCATTACAGTTGTCCCATTTCCCCCCTATATTCCCCTCCACCCTGCACACCCCTTCCCACCCACATTCCCCCTCTTTAGTTAATGTCCATGGGTCATATATATAAGTTCTTTGGCTTGATCAATTAGATGTGTTTTCTTTTACGGGTAGAAAATGAGGAACACAATGGCTTGGAAAGAGCAGGGATGTCAGCCTTCTCTATTCAATCAGGACCCACCTTTGCAGCTTAAAGTGAAGTCCATCCTGCCTAAACCCCAGGGCTGCTACACGAAACAAATTAGAGGGGCAATTTCCTACAGGAAAGTTGAGATTCTGTTAGGATGTTGCATTAGAGTGAACAGATGCTAGCAGAGATTGCTAGTTACTGAACCTAATATCCATTCTCTTTTTCTTTAAAAATGAAATTCCAGATCTTGTTTGACATAATTAAATACCCCACTGTCCAGCTTCCCTTATAGCTAAGAGTAGACATGGGCCTAGTTTCTGGCTAGTGAAATGTAAGCAACACTGCCTTGGGACAGATTCCAGGAAATTTCCTTTAAGGACAGCTGGCAAGCACCCTCTGCTTCTTCTCCCTTTTTTCCATCTTACCGTCTGGAACGTGGTTGTGATGGCTAGCATTCTAGTCACCATCTTGGCCCATGGGGACAAAGGCTACCTCTCAGGAGGAAGAGTAAGCTGGAAAGAAACTGGATCCCTAACTTCATAGAGCTGCTAAATCATTCACCAATTCTCTTCCTGAAGATTTCATTTACACGAGAGAAATAAATGTTGACCTTTGTTTAAATCATTGTTTTAGAAGGATGTGATCTATTTTATTCATATTAATCTAGTAGGCAACCCAAGATCTTTCATGTAACTAACATTTGTTTGGGATCCTCCTGAGCTAGATTTTTTAAATCTTCAGTTTTATTTGCCCCCTCTGCCTCCAGACTGACACTCAACCTGCTCTGACGCTTTGTGCCGAGTCTTTCCCATCCTCCTCCAGGCCCCAGCAGAGAGCCGTCTCCACTGTCTCCCACTTTCCAGGGCCCAGTGTGACAGCAATTCTTCTTTGGGCAGATTTTTTTCTCACCTATCTAGGTGTATAAATTCAGATTTTTGCATGTCCTTATTCAGTTAAGCTGAGTTTTATTAATATTCCAGGGGAGAATAAATTATTACATATACAAGCCCCCCCTTTATCCATGGGGATTCGTTCCAAGACCCCAGTAGATGCCTGGAACCAAGGAGAGTAACAAACTCTAGGGATACTATGATTTTTTTCCTCTCTACATATCCATACCTATGATAACACTTAATTTTAAATTAGGCTCATTGAGAGATTAGCAATAATAACTAATAATAAAAATAGAACCATTATAACAATATACTGTAATAAAAGTTATATGAATGTGATCTTTCTCTCTCCCAGCAAACTAGCAGGAATTTCTTTTTCCTTCTTCACAATTTCACAGGTAGATTTCTTCTTAGCATAGATCTTAACAACCTCAACATACGCTTTCTTTTTTCTTTCTATATTAACTTGAGAACTTCTACATTTTCACTTAAAGAAACACTTGATGACTTCTCTTTGGCATATCTGAATTGCCAGCATCACTATTCTTATATGTTTGGTCCATTATTAAATAAAATAATGGCTTCCTGGGACTCCAGCACCGTGATGCCATGATCGCCAATCCGATAGCCTGGACAGCTGCTGAGTGACTAACGGGTGGAAAGCATCTACAATGTGGATACAGATGACAAAGGGAAGACTCATGTCCTGGGCAGGATGACATGGGACAGAGTGAAATTTCATCACACTACTCAAAACGGCATGCATTTTCAACTTACAAATTGTCTATTTCTGGAATTTTCCATTTAATATTTTTGGCCTGCAGTTGATCCTGAATAACTGAAGCCACTGAAAGCAAAACCACACACAAGGGTGGACTACTGTATTCCTAGTACTGCGGTACTTTTGACCCCTTTCACTCTGTAGCCTAGCCTTTCTCCTGTGCAATGACTTTCTAAATGAGCACCCCCAACATGTTCTACCTTGACAAAACTTAATCGGAATTATAGCATAGCATAGTCCATATCTATTTTTTGTATCTTATGGGTCTATATCAGCAACTATGTATGCTTAGAATAAGAATACGTGTAAGTGGGGACTTTGATGCTTCTTATTGAAAAGAATGAAGATGTGCCCTGGCCGGTGTGGCTCGATGAACTGAGTGCCTGCTGGTGAACCAAAGGGTCACCAATTTGATTCCCAGTCTAGGGCACATGCCTGGGTTGCAGACAGGGTCTCCAGTAGGGGGCGCGTGAGAGGCAAGCACACAGTGATGTTTCTCTCCCTCTCTCCCTCCCTTCCGCTATTTAGAGATAAATAAATAAAACCTTGAAAAAATCACAGTATTAAAAAAAAGAATGAAGTTGTATGTTCACTAATTTGAAATAGTGCAATGATGATAAAGCCATTTACTAAACACATTCTAGGTTGCAATACCCACATTAAATTGTACTATCATGCTGAAATCATATAATAATCCTATGAAGCAGGAGCTATTATTATCCTCATTTTATAGATGAGTAAACCAAGAACTTAAAAACAATTGCCAAAAATCACTCAACTAGTAATGGTGGAATTAAGATTTGATCCTAGGTCTGGATGGCACCAAAACTCTCTGAACTCACAAAAGGAACAAAAATGTTCCAGATGGTGGTACCGTACGTGTAGTCACCTGCCCTGGACTACACAATCAATCCTCAGATTCTCATCTTTGGGAAATAATCAGAGCTACTTATACACTTCCCCATTATCTGTCAAGCATTAATCTCTAGATTCCAAGCAAAGAGTCAGGGAGACCCCTCCACTAAATGATTCAGAAAATCCACTTGTTCAGAAAATTAGAGTCCAGCATAGCATTCTGTGAGTGTGTGTGAGTGTGTGTGTGTGTAAAAGGTGTGGTCTCTTAATGAAAATCTTGGGCGGTTTGGGAACTCTTTTCTAAATCTGAAAGCAGTCTTTAAAGGTAGGTTCCCTCATATACAATACATATGAAAGGCAAAATGTCTGGTTTTCCTCCCCAGCTGTTGCAAATCTTGTACTTGTAGTGCAGAGTTAGAAAATACACAGGGTCCACCTTGCTAATGTCGGCGCTGGCTGTGAGGGCTGCTGACAGAACACATGACAATTAAGCCACCAGCAAAGGGTGTTTGTTTTAGCCATTTACGGTTTTACAAAGAACGCCAACAGACCGGAATGGAAAGGGCTCCAGCGTACACAGCCGTGCACACACTGTGCCACCTGTAGGCAGAGCCTGGTAATCTTAGTGAACACCTGAGGTACAGGAAGAGGCCTTGTTTTTCACTAGAAATGAGTGGATGAGCCAGGAAATCAGGGGGCCATTGAGACAGTAGCACAAGGTCAAGGGTCAGTCACAGGGGTAGGGGATAGAGCAGACAAGGGACAAATCTACCACACACCACCTATGGCTTCTCAAGGCTGTTACCAAAAAGTCAAATCTGTACTTCAACCTTCCGTGTTTTAAGATCCTAAAATATTCTAGTGTGATACATTTAAGGTCAATGTTTTGGGATATTCTTTTAATGTGAGGGCAAGGTAGGGATGTTTTGACCCTCCTTCAGTTTCACTCTGCCTTTCTGACAGGTAGCTTCAGTTAGCTGTGACTGGCTTCACCAAACCATTGACCGTTTCCATATTTAGTTTCTTTGCTTAAAACACAGTTCATATCAAGGGAAATTGTGGATGTGTCTCCTCTATAGCCACAAGTTGCATGTAGCCACTCAAGTTTAAATTAATTAAAAATAAGTATAACTTAAAGTTCAGCTTTTCAGTCATAAAAGCCCTCCATCAAGTGCCCAATAGCCATGTGTGACTAGTGGCTTCCACAGAAAGTCCTGTTGAATAGTGCTGGTTTCTAGTCAACATCATCAGAGTAAGAGATTCTACTGCTAAGAAATGAAGGTTGTGTATTCAAACAGTAACTGCAAAAACATATCACCTAATTGTCTTAGTGAATCTGTGTTTTACTTCCATGGATTCACAACTATCTATGAGCTGGTTATTTAGTCCAACTATAACTCTCCCCTAGCTAGCTGCATGTAGCTAGAATTGCATTCAGCTGCCTGTCACAAAAACACAAATTAACAGTAGCTTAAGCTACATGGTTTGCTATTATGTCCAAGTTCCACAAATCAGAATTACAAAGCTGGTATAGTAATTGAATTAATTCATTAGGAACCTAGGCTTCTTCCCACTTCCTGTTTGTTCACCCCCAGGAAATGGACTTCACTGGCCTGGTCCAAAATAATGTCTAGAACTTCAGTCTTCATGTCTACCTTCCAGCCAACTGGAAGGAGAAACGGGAAGGAGACAGGTAGGCACTCTCCTGTAAGGATATTTTCTTAAGTTGCAAACAACATTCTTGTGTGCATCCTATTGTCCAAAATGTAAATACATAGCCACTGCCAGCTTCAAGAGAAGCTGGGGGATGTGATGTTTATTCTGGTGGCCATAAAAGTAGGGGTTTTATTACTAGGGAAGAAAAAAAAAGAATGACTATTGGAAAGTCATCAGGAGCTTCTGCCATACTAATAGTGAAAAAAAGTGGTAATATATAGAAATAAAAAGAGATTAAAGAAAACTAATTTTCCTAAGTGAAAGCAATATTGGTAAAGAGTTGAAGGAAAAATTAAAAGTATTGAAGAAGTGAAAATCTGAGTTTGGGGTGATTTTCAGTGATCTATATTTCCTTGAGGTCTACCTAAATGCTGCAATTCGTGGAAGACTCTTCTACTCCTAAAATCTTCTCCATGGTGCCCAGAATTATTCATTTAACTTTCTCAGATGGCTTGAAATCCCGTCAACTATAGATTTATTTCCATTAACAAGGTCTTTACAACATGCAAACATTCCTGCGGATAGTAAGAATATCCATTCTCAGTTTATTATGAATTCACAAATACAACTTATGATCTCCAAAGATAGAAGAATTGGCTGAATTAGAATTTTGTGGGGAATAAGGAAAGAGGAAGAAGTGATTTTGCAACTTTGAGAGGAAAGGCATGCTGGCTGTCTTGTAGACTGGTTGGGGGAAGCTAAAGAGCAGAATCAGATTACTGGAAACTTGGGAAAAAGAGAAGGCAAGGCAAGGCAGGAAAGAGAAGGGAAAGAGAGAGTGAATGGCACCGATACAGAAGTGAGAACTGAGGAAGCATCCAAGATAAATGTTATCATCTTGAAATTTTGCCCGGAGTTAACCATGAATATTACAGTATTTACATGGTTTCTTAGCAAAATATGCAAGGGTATAAACCCTTTTTCTTCCTAGTAAGAAATTAAAAGGCATAGAGGAGGCTAAACTGCAATGCTTGTTGAAACTTACAGCATTGTGTTTACACTCAACAAAAGCAAAATAAGTTCTATTACCTGAACTAAAAAGCCTTTCTCTTAGTTTTGAAAGTGTGTTAACTTATTCCCTTTTGATTTTAACTTAGCTGCCACTTTTATAGAGATTCTGCCTAATAACAATAGTAACAAAGATAGCATTTAACGAGAACTTTGAGCAAGGCACTATCCTAAGTGTTTTACCTCTATTATTCCATGTTTTCTTCACAGTATCTCTTTGAGGTAAATATACCCATTTAACAGAAAAGAAAACTGAGGCTCAGAAGGGTTAAGTGACTTGCCTGATGAAACACAAATAGGAGTGGTAGAGTCAGGCTCAAGACCTGTAAAACCAACCTCAAGATTCTGTGCTCTGTCAAAAATATCAATAACACACATTTAGATGTAAAGTGGCACCTGAACAGACTATATGCTGTACTTTTGCTCAATAAGGTGTTCTCCACCAGACTGACAGGACATCTGGCTGCTCTGAACACCCATTAAGGAGATGAAATGCCACTCTTCCACATGACCTTCTTCATTGTCCTTCTCCCACCTTCCCGGCCTCAAGCTCCTACCATCACCACCATCTCCCCAGAGCAACCAAGGTGTTTTCTGTCAATGGTGTCATCTAGTGGTCAGAAAGAGAAACTCATCGATTTAATGTCCCTTTTCTATGCCCTATCCTATTTTCCTCTTCAAGGTTTCCTGTTTGTTTGTTTGTTTGTTTGTTTATTTGTCAGAACATACTTATCTCTTTAAAGTTATTATCCACAGGTCATTCAATGTTACCCTAAATATTCCCTTCCATTCATATGCATCCATCCCCTTTAACACCCTTTCTTCCCCACTGTCTCTCTCTAAAGGAAGACGTCTGCCCCGCTCATCATTTATTTTCCTAGCCAAAAAGTCAGCTTAATCATCAGGAGATAGTGGGCTTTGGAGTGAGTCAGAACTGGATTTGAATTCTGGATCCATCACTTATTGATGGTGAGATCTTAAGCAAATTACACAACCTCTCTAAATCTCAGTTTTGAAATCTATAACATGGAGATGAATTACCTACACCAAAGGGCTGTAATAGGAATGAGAGCAATTAAGAAAAGCACTAATTTCTCTCTGTCACACAGTAGGTATTTAATGGATATTGCTCATTTTGATGTCATCATGAGTAAGGCATAAAATAATCATGCCATTGACTCAAAGAAAGGAAAAGCTACACTTTTTAGGCTAAATTCGTTCTACTAAAGAACCAGTG
>VMDR010009446.1:0-33390 GCA_007922815.1 Macrotus californicus
TGTTGTGGTTGAATGTTTCCTTCTTTCTTCTGGACCACACCATTGATTTGAGTCCCATTTTTCTTCCCATCCCTGTTGGTTCCCTGTACATTTGCCTTCATTTCCCTTATTGTCGCCTTCATTTGTTTATCTAATTTGTGACCAAATTCAACCAAGTCTGTGAGCATCCTGATTACCAGTGTTTTGAACTGTGCATCTGCTAGGTTGTCTATCTCTTGGTCACTTAGTTGTATTTTTTCTGGAGGTTTGATCTGTTCTTTCATTTGGGCCATTTTTGTTGTCTTGGCACGCCTGTTACGTAGTAAGGGATGGAGCCTTAGGTGTTCACCAGGGCGGGGCAACCCACGCTGCTACGTTGTGACGCTGTTCGTGGGGAAGAGGTCTGAGAGGGAACAATGGCTCTTGCTCCGCTCTCTGCAGGTTTTCTCAGTGACTTTCCGCATGACCCACAGTCCAGTAGGGCCCCTCTGGTGCTGATTCTGGTGCTGGTTCCCAGGTGGGAGGGCTTGTGTACGCTGTAGGACCCTGTGGGTCTCTCCAACGAGCTCTCCTGTGAGTTCGGGAGTTTCTCCTGTTGCTGCTGCCTCCGCCCCCACAGGAGCTTTCAATCAGAGGCTTTGAGGCTTTATTTCCCCGAGCTGGAACTGTGGGTTGCGGGGTCTGTCTCGCTCCCCAGCTGTTCCTCCCGGTTTATCCACACAAGGGAGTGGGACTCCCGGTCCGCAGCCGCCACCTCTCCCGGTCGCCCCTTCCCCGGTCCGCCAGCCACAGCCCCTTGAGAGTTCTCTCCAGCCCGTCTCGCCCCTCCTACCGGTTTGGATGAAAGTTTCTCCTTTAGCTCCTTGGTTGTTGGACTTCCATACAGTTTGATTTTCTGTCAGTTCTGGTTGTTTTTTGTTTTAAAATTTGTTGTTGTCCTTCTTTTGGTTGTACGAGGAGGCACAGTGTGTCTACCTATGCCTCCATCTTGGCCGGAACTCCTGTTTATCTTTAATCTTGGGTAATGTAATTATGATGTGCCTTGGTGTGTTCCTCCTTGGGTCCAACTTATTTGGGACTCTCTGAGCTTCCTGGACTCCCTGGAAATCTATTTCCTTTGCCAGATTGGGGAAATTCTCCTTCATTATTTGTTTGAATAAGTTTTTAATTTTTTGCTCTTCCTTTTTTCCTTCTGGTACCCCCATGATTCAGATGTTGGAACATTTCAAGACGTCCTGTAGGTTTCTAAGCCTCTCCTCATTTTTTAAATTTTTGTTTCCTCATTGTGTTCTGGTTGAATGTTTATTTCTTCCTTCTGGTCCACATCATTGATTTGAGTCCTAGTTTCCTTCCCACCTCTGTTGGTTCCCTGTGCATTTTCCTTTATTTTATTTAGCATAGCCTTCATTTTTTCATCTAATTTGTGACCATATTCAACCAATTCTGTGAGCATCCTGATTACCAGTGTTTTGAACTGTGCATCTGATAGGGTTGGCTATCACTTCTTCGCTTAGTTGTATTTTCTCTGGAGCTTTGATCTGTTCTTTCATTTGGGCCATTTTTTTGGTCTCAGTACACCTGATACATATAAGGGGCAGATCTTCAGGTATTTACCAGGGCAGGGCAACCCACATCGCTGTGTTGTGATGCTGTCTGTGGGGGAGGGATCCCAGAGGGAACAGAACCGCTTGCTCTGCTCTCTGCCAGTTTTCAGTCACTTCCCCCACTACCCTCAATCAAATTGGGCCCTTCTGGTGCTGCTTTTTGGGTGGGTAGGCCTGTATGCGTTTTAGGACCCTGCGGGTCTCTCCAACGAAGTCTCCTGTGAAGCTGGGAGTTTCTCCCACTGCTGCCTCAACCTTCATAAGTGTTTTCAATCAGAGGTTTGGGGCTTTATTTCCCCGTGCTGGAGCCCTGGGTTGCATGGTCTGTCTCGCTCCTCAGCTGTTCCTCCCAGTTTATCCGCACACAAGTGTGGGACTGCCCAGTCCACAATCCGCCGCCTCACCCAGTCTGCCAGCCACCGCCTTGCTGTGAGTCTTCTGTGCCTGACTGCCCGGCTCCATCCCTCCTACCGGTCTGGGTGAATGTTTCTTTTTTAACTCCTTGGTTGTCGGACTTTCATACAGTTCGATTTTCTGTCAGTTCTGGTTGTTTTTTGTTTTTAAATTTGTTGTTGTCCTTCTTTTGGTTGTGTGAGGAGGCACAGTGTGTCTATGTATGCTTCCATCTTGGCTGGAAGTCTCAGAAATCTGAATAGTTTTACTTCTGGGGTGACTCTAATAATCAGCTGGGGTTGGGAATCACTGGACCCATGACATACCAGGTCCCTGTGATCTGGAACCTTTCTGATGATAGAATCCAGGTCCTCCCCTAAACCTTTGTCATCACCCCAGCTATAAGAGTGTATGCAGGAAGCTTAGAAATCATTTCTTAACAACCCGGGGGCAGTTCTACCATTAAAGGGGCTTTCTTGCTTTTCCCTGTCCATTTTTGCCTAAGGTGCCTTCAATATTTTCCGTCCTCTGTCCCCAGATCACTTGGCCTGAGGGAACAACAAATAATACACATTGGCTGAGTCTGTTCGAGGTGTGGTCCACAGACCAGCAGCTTGGGTGTTGCTTGGGCACTTGGTGGAACCACAGACCCTGGAGGCCCACACCAGGCTCCTGAATCATCTCCATCTCCCAGGGTTCCCAGGTGAACCACATGTGCTTCTAAGTCAGACAAAGCACCACTTCAGGGCACTGGCTCTGAGCTTGGTTGTACTTTAGAATCATCTGAATTTTAAAAAATGTTGATGTTTGAGTTCTGATGCCCAGGATTATTTGCAATTTTACAGGGGATTCTCATGTGCAGTAGAGCAAGAACTTGATGAGTGGTTTAAAATAAAAAGTCAAATGAGACTTACTTAGGAGGAGGGTTGTAGCAAGGGATTCTGTATCATTGCTGTTTTCATTTTTTTCCTTCATTAAATGGATGGACATGTTTGGGGGGTGGGTAAAACAAAGAACTGAGGAATTCTTCCACAAATAGGCGTGGCTCTGAAATCCTCCCGTCAAAACAGGAGAGAAGAGCAGAGGACATCGGGATGTTAACTGTCCCGATGGAATTCCGATTTCTTTTGGAGCCCACACAGACGGGAGGCACTTTCTGGGACAGCACTGGACTCCCCCTCCTCGAGAGGGGCGCACAAAAATCATGAGAGACCACGAGGACACAGCCCATAATGTGCTGTCTCTCTCCCTCTCACAGAACGTTGTTTCTTGTACTCCAATTTAAATACATTCTTTTTCTGTCAGAAGCTAAGAATATGTTATGTAACTAGTGTAATATAACAATAATCCATTTGGGAAAATCAACAAAAGACTCGATGTAAAATTTCAGTTCTGTGGCTTTCATCTGAACTTGACTCCCAGTGCAGCCAGACTCTCCCTAAGCCCTTACCCACCCTCAGGGTCAGTCTTGACGGCATTCGGAGGTCAGTGATCTGGGACCCATCTCTCCACCTGGGCCATAGAGGGCTGGGGTGTGCGTAGAATGCTCAGGCTTGACCTGGTTGGGACAGAACTCTGCTGCCCAATTTCCTCACCTGTGTTCTATCCACCTCACTTTTTAACTCACAGAGGAAGAGACTGGGAGTGAAGATCGGTGAGACACAGGTACGAGGCAATCCTTCACAGCCCCACAAGGGATTTCTCCCGAGTCTGCCTGGCCACACAGCTGTCCTTGAGCTGTGGGCTGGCCCCTGGCCTCCTCAGCGCCGTGGGGATGTCTCTCTGAGGCTTGGCCCCGGGCAGCTCTGGGGCAGCGGAGATGACCAGCGGCATTTTCACAGCCTTCCCATGGACCCCAAGAAACAGGTGAGGCTCAGAGAAGCCTCAACAATTAAACGAGCTCCAGGCAGGTGGCAGCTCCGAGTCCTGGCACTTCAGTGTGGGTGACGCCTTTTTCCACACCGCTCGCTGGGAGGCTCTTAGAAAAAACATGTGCAACACCAGATGAAAAGTTCTGGCCAAGTCAGCCTTCCTGGAGCAGCGTCACTGGAAAATGGCTCCCCTCGTTCTGTTTCCCTGACTGCCTTCTTTGGAGGAGCTGAGCCTTACTCCAAGGTGGGGGAAGAATCTACAAGCTAGGTCAGCGGGGAGGGACAAGAGGCACAGCTGTGTGGAGGGTGCCTGGGCGGGACTTCCCATCTGACCCGGGGTTGGCTGTCAGTGTGAGGCATGGGGCACCGAGGCCCAGCTGGGGGTCAGGTCACTGTGTCCTGGGGCTGTCCTCCCTGGCCCCTCACTGGGACCCTGAGGAATGTTCTCTGCCTCTGGCTCCAGTGGCTTCTCAGCAGATGAGTGGCGACATCTAAGAATGCTCTCACAGTTTATGACGCCGTGACTTCTTGGGAATTTACAGCTCAAGAGAAGGAAAAAGGAAAAAAATGCCGGTGAGAGTGTAAGGTACTATTTTTAGGACAAGAAGTGGTATTTTGGGTGATAGTAGTATTTAAGGGAGTAATTTTGTGAAGTTGCAGACAGAAGTGACAAAGAAATGACTGTATTCAAATATAGAACACAGAAGGAGGTGGCGTGGCCATGCTGAGGGGGGGTTTGCCTTGGAAGTTGTCGTCACTAAAAGCCAGAGCAGCGGCTCCAGGGCCCACCCGCCTGGAGTGCAGACCGGGATCAGCAGAGCGGCCGCGGGCTGCTGCCTCCTGACCAGAAGCACAAAGGAAACATGATTGGCTCCAAACTCAAGGGCATAGCAGAGGAGAGAGACAGACAGAACAGAAGGAGTGAGGGCCACTTACCAGCTGGGTGACCTGGAATGTAACCATTCTGTGGCTCAGTCTCTTTGTCTATAAAACTAGCAGTAGTGTCTACCTTACAAGATTGCTGTGACGATTAAGTTGGCGACATTTACTAAGCACCTATGAAAGTGATTGGCATGTAGTAAGTGCCTTATAATGTTGGTTATTATTACCCAGAAAGGCTGATCCCATGGTAGGGAAGCTGAGCTCTGAGTCAGGGCTCTCTAAAATATCATGGCAATGCTCCAGGCAGGCTCAACCCAAAGAGTTTGTTATTTGGGGTTATTGTCAATTTTACCTCTTCTGGAAGTGTGTGAAGGGTTTGTCTGTCACTGTAGGCCACCAGCAGACCATTTGTCTGCAGGGGGTTCCATGTCGTGGCCTTAGACAGGTAGCACCACTCACTGAGACTCAGGCTTGGGAGGCCATGGACGTCACAGCATTCCTCACCTGCAGATGCTCCAGATGGCTTGCACCTCCAGAATCAGTAGTTTGTGCTAGCATTCCAGAAACTTCCTTGTGCTCTCTTGGGAATGATGTTTCTCTGTTGTCTCAGGTCTCAAAAATTCTATTTTTGAAATGACTTTAAAAGGACTGACACCTGGCTCTAACGCCCCAATATTCTGAGTTAGCTGGCCTGGGGCATGGCCTGGGCACCAACATTTGTTCCAAGTTCTCCAACCAACCCGAGTGTGCGGCCAGCGCTGAGGACCACTAACCCAGGCTGTCCTCTGAGAGCAGATGTGACTGTGTGCCCAGTGTCCCTTCTCTCTTTTCTAACCTCCAACAGGGCTGGCTGGCTCAGGGACCCCAGGCAAAGACTGCCTTTCCCAGTCTCCCTCACAGAAGGTGTGACCGTGTGATTTATTTCTGTGAGTGACCATGAGGTGTGCCTCCTTCAGCTGCTTTCCACAGGCTGTAGAGGAGATACAGAACAAGGGCAGCAGCTGTGGCTGCAGCCACACCGACGAGAGCATCTTTCCACAAAATAGAACGATGACCAGGACTGCCCCGGGGAAGGTCACCAGCCTGGCCTGGGCTGCCTGCCTCCCTTTGTACTGTTTCATGGAAGACAAAGAAAGTTCCATCAGTTTGAACCTCTGTGGTTTTCTGTCTTTTTGTTGGAACAGCTAAGCCTATATATCCTAGGAAAGGCCACGTGGTTGCTTCTAAGTAAAGGATGAATGTCACAATCACGTGAGGAACCTGAAAAATGCAGATGCTCAGGACCCACCTCAGCTCTTGCCAGTCGCCATGTCTGAGGACAGACAAGGGCCTCTGTAGTTTTTATGGAATTTTTGTTTGCTTGCTTTTAAATTCTTTATTCATTGCTAATTACAGAATGAAATTAAATATTTTTTACCAAATTGATTTGATAGAGACTCAAAAGCCAATTAGTCACACGCTTAGGAAGGGAAACACCAACAGGGCGATCACTGAGAGCGGTCAGAGGAAAGGCCAGTTTGGCCTAATCACTGCCTTCCCCGTTTTTCCTGAGCATATACTATGTGCTCCACTATTGCTTTAAGACTTTATTTTTGGGGGGCAGTTTTAGGTTCACAGCAGAATTGAGAGGACAGCACAGAGATTTCCCACAGCTCCCTGCCACCACATGTGCACAGCCTCCCCATGGTCAACACCGTCCACTGGACCGCCCGTCGGCAACAACTGATGAGCTTACGCCGACGTGTCACCCCCACCCAAAGTTTACTGCTGCACTGCAGCTCACTCCTGGCGGTGTACATGCTATAGGCTTGGCCAAATGTGTCCTGACGTGTATCCATCGCTATGGAGTCATACAGGTGTCATTTTCACTGCCCTGGACATCCTCTGTGCTCCGCCTATTCATCCATTGCCCCGACTCCCGCCCCCTACAAGCCCTGGCAACCACCCGTTTTTTGTTTTTGTTTTTTTTGCCATCTCCATAGTTTTGCCTTTTCCAGAATGTCATGTAGATGGAATTATACACAATATAACCTTTTCAGATAGGCTTCTTTCACTTAGCTGTTTGCATGTAAGTTTCTACCATATCTTTTTGTGGCTTGATAACTCATTTCTCTTTATTGCTGAGTTAATATTTTGTTGTGTGGATGTATCACAGTTCATTTATCCACTCATCGACTGAAGAGCATTTTGGTTGCCTCCAAGTTTTGGCAATTAGGGATGAATTAGAAGTAAGCTGCTACAAACATCTGCATGCAGGTTTTTGTGTGGACCCAGCTTTTCAACTCATTCGGGTAAACACCCAGGAACAGGATTGCTGGATCAGACATTTGTCATTTCTAAAGCTCCGCAGGAGCACTTAACACTGGGAGGGGAACAGCCAAGACTGTCTGCCCCACTGGTCAGACACTTCAGAGCTCAGGCCTCTCGTGGTGGAGACACACAGCCCATCGAGCCCAGGGCTGGGTGTGCCCTCACTCTCTTCTGTTCCCAGCAGCACCTTGGGTGCCACTGGGCCCACAACGGGAGCTCAGCGTGCATTGCCAATTGATCCCAGTGAGCCAAGAAGTGAAGGGCCATGGAGAAATAGGGAGGGGCAAAGTGAGAAGCCGCCATGCCCTCTCTTCCTGCTGCAGGACTGAACTGTGAAAGCAAGCTGTTCTCCATAGGCTGATATTTGAAAAAAGGGGACTTACAAGATGCATATATGTAAATGTCCTTCTTTTATTTTTTTCTTTAAGATTTTATTTATTTTTAGAGAGAGAGGGAGGGAAGGAGAATGAAAGGGAGAGAAACATCAATGTGTGATTGCCTCTCGTGCGCCCCCTACTGGGGACCTGGCCCACAGCCCAGGCATGTGCCCTGACTGGGAATCGAACCAGTGACCCTTTGGTTCGCAGGCCGGCACTCAATCCCCTGAGCCACACCAGCCAAGGCTAAATGTTCTTCTTTTAGTGTAAAAGGTTGCCATGGAGATCTGTGACTGGGACACCAATTTATGGTTTAAAAGTTTGTCAGTGTCTTTGTATTGAGCCAGGTAGACTTGTGGATGTGTTCTGGTTCTGGGTGGCAACTGCAGGTCCCTGGGGATGACGGGGAAGTTCCCTCAACATGGAAACCCATCCAGGGCTAAAGATTCCACATTCTCTTCCAAAATGGCTAATTAGGCAAGGCAAGCAGCATCTGTCTCCCAGAGAGCAAATCCTCTGTCAAACCCTTCACATATGTGAGCCGCCCCAGCCCTAATCTGGCTCCGGCTGTCAGAACTTGGCCTTCAGAGTACCCAAACTCAGACCACCCTCCAGAGTCCAGGCAAGCGGAGGAGCTCCCAGGGCCATTATCCAGCACGTGTCTGCTCAGAGCAACAACCCAATTAACGAGAGCAATGGCACTCTGCTGCCTTGCAGGAGGCCCCCACAATGCTAATAACTACATGTCTCACTGAATGGAGCCCTTTGCTAAACGGTGGAGACCCACACACACCAAGTTCCAGCTGAACTGCATCTTCTGAAACTCAGGTGCCTAAGACAGAAACAACAGGAAAACTAGCAGGAGAGAGACTATATCAGGGAAGAAAATCCTGCCTTGGACTCCACGAGAATGTTTCCTAAACTCCAAAGCCCAGAGTGTCTGCTTTCAGGGCTGATGGCGGAGTCCTTGAGCTTGTCCTGCTGGGTAACGTGGAAGTGAAGCTCGCCTTGTGGTGTGTTATTTCACCAGCTGTAGTCCAGGTTTCTTGGATTACAAGTGTCTTGAGGTAAGGAATGGGTCTCCAGTTTCTCTCTCAAGGACTATGTCCTATGGGAAACTGATTGGCGGATACTCGATGACATATAGCTCGGCCTCTGGGTCAACTCCTTCCCTTCTGCGTTGTGGCCGCATTGTCTCAGTGCCTTTGAGAACTCAGCGTCTCTTGTCCCTGGAGCACTGTTTTCTGCTCAGAGGGGACTGCTTCCAGGACACAACGCGAAACAGCAAAGCTCACCCCAGAGACTGGGCCCTCGGGGCCTATTAATCCCCAATTCTTGATGTGTTATGCCAAAGCTCTTCCTGTGTCCTCCAAAACAGAAATCAAAGTAGACTAAGAGGTGTGTAGGTTGCGGACTGGCACGGGCCACTCAGTTTATCCAAAGAGCACTGATAAAGGACAAGTGCCTGGGAAGACTGCTGAACTTGCCCTCCGTAAGCCTTCCCTGGTTGGTATTCTAACCTGCTCTGAGAGCTTTGTTATGACAAAGCCCTAAACTGTTGCAGAAGAGCTCACAAAGCTTCTTCAAAGGCACTTCCCCCTTGTGGATGAGAAGCACAGGCTGGCTGACTTCCTCAGCCAACGGATGACAAGAAAGAAGGACGCCCAGGCGAGCTTGAGTGCAGAGGCAGCTCAGCTGTCGCCTCTCCCTTCTTCACTTAATTCAGGAGAGAACGAGGCGCATTCTAACAGAACAGGACCGGGAGGGTGCAGCTTGTGACTCCCAGGACTATGATCCTTATACAGGGCCTCTTGGAGGCTCCTTTTCATGGGTGGCCCGTGACATCAGCTCTTGGCCCATGCCTGCTCACTGTGTGCAGAGGCTTGGCCATCACTGAACCTGTGTACCTGTTTTCTAGATGGTTGCTCTGTCACAGCAGAAGTTTCTAGCAATGTGCCTGATTTTGCCAGAATCATTTTCATTTCTCAAAATGGTAGCTATTTTTTTTGACTCTAGGTAATACCCTACCAGGAAATTCCTTAGTTCTCCATGCCCACAGCTAACCCACATCTCACGAGTAACCCTCTGCTTGTGGCCTGGTGGACCCAACCACAGTCTGGGCCACTGTCCTGTAGAGCACAGGTGGCAAACACCAGGCCCGTGGGCCGAATCTGGCCCTCCACCTTGTTTCATCCGGCCTGGCACCTTGTTTCTACCTGGCGGCAGCACCGAGCTCTCGCTTACCTGTTAAGGAGCAGTTACGTTTGTACAGTCCTAAAATTACATTTGGCCCCTTGAAGGCAATCGCACGGCGGATGTGGCTCCTGGTGGAAATGAGTTTGACACCCCTGCTGTAGAGGGGATGGGGAAGCATGGGGAGTGGTCAGCACAGGGTGGAGTAACCACAATGATTCTGGGTCTGACAGGCATGAAATCGGATCTAGGCTCCACCACTTGCTAGCTGTGTGACTTCTGTAAATCTGTTCTCGATCTATGAAGTGAGAATAGCAATGGTTTCATCTCACAGGGGTCTCACAAAAATTACACAAGATATCACACAGATGGTGACTAACACAGTTCCGGCTTTAGTAGAATGCTAGTAGTGTTAATAGTAAAGTAATAATAAACTTTATTATCATTTTGGTTTTCAGGGGCACAGAATTTGATTCATCATGATATATTATCATTATCGGCTCTTCCCTGTCTCCTTCTCCTGCGTCCCTGCCACAGAACTCCCATTTTTTCCAACATATTTATTTATCCATTCCCTTGTTTTATTTTCTGTTGTCATTAGTTTATCACATGTACTATATTAACAATAGCTTGCTTAATTTGACTTTATAAGAAGAGTATTAGCCCTGGCTGGTGCGGCTCAGTGGACTGAGCGCCGGCCTGCAAACCAAAGGGTCGCCAGTTTGATTCCCAGTCAGAGCACATGCTGGGTTGTGAGTTGGGGGCGCACAAGAGGTAACCACACAGTTTTTGTTTCTCTCTCTCTCTCCCTCCTTTCCCCTCTCTCTAAAGATAAATAAATAAAATCTTTTAACAAAGGAGAGTGTTATACTCTATGTAGTTCTTGGAACTTACCGATATTCGCCTGTGTTGATATATGTGACCGTAGTTCATTCATTTTTCATTGTTGCATAATATTCTGTTACATAAATTTAGTAATATATATGTTTACACTCCTATTTGAGAGCGTTTGGGTTGTCTTTTTTTTTTTTTTTTTTTGGTAAACCACTTTATTCAGATATAATTCACATACCACACAAGTCACCTGTTTAGAGTGTACATTTGATTGTTTCTGGTTTGTTCAGAGTTGTGTAACCATCACTGTGGTCTGTTTTAGAACATTTACATCACCCTGAGAGGAAAACTTGGATATCCATTAGCAGCTACTCTCCAGTCCCCCAGCCCCTAGCAACCACGAATCTACTTTCCGTCTCACTAGAGTTGCCTGCTCTGAACATTTCTGGTACATGGAGTCATATAAATGTGGCCTTTTGTGACTTGTTTTTAAGGTTCATCTATGTTTTAGCATGTGTTGGGACTTCACTTTATTGCCAAATAATATTCTATATTTTACTTATCAATTTATGAGTTTATGAACATTTGGTTGCTTGTTTAAGACTTTTGCTCTTACTAACAGTGTTATTATGAACATTGTACCACATCATCTCCTGGGCACAAATGCAAGGGTTTCTCTGGGATGCTTTCTTGGGTGGAGCTGTAGAAATGAGGGGAACACAAACATTCAACACTATGAGTTAATGCCAAATTGCTTCTCAAGTGTTTGAACGATTTACACTCCCACCAGCAAAATAAAAGATACCATTGACCTACATCCTTGCTAATATTTGGTATGGTCAGAATTTCTAGTTTTTGAAAAGCTTGTTTATTTTATTTTATAATTTTAAGCATACAAACCACTGCTCTACGTTCAACTCATTTCTAATAATAGGATTCTAATGGAGATTCTCCTTCCATAATTATCAGTTCCCCTCTGTAACAGATCTAGCTTTCACTTCCTGAGCCAGAATTCTGATGTCACTGTTGATACTAATGTTCTTCCTTCCCAGACGGGCTCATATTTCGTCTCCTGGCTGGTCCCAAGTCCCACCCTACCTCTCCCCATGAGAGAGCAGAGAGGCTGCCCTGTGTCCTTGGTCCTTGTAATAAACAACCTGCCCCATACACAGACTCACAAACACATTCACACCCTGGGTCTCTGGCCACATCCTGATGGGAGGATAACAGCCCAGGAAGCTGACAGGATCGCTCTGACCCAGAGAGGGAAACCAGGCTCTTCATTCGCAAAGGCTCATCCTGTGAGTGCTGGGAAAGGAGGGAACTCTCAGGTTTGCTTTTCTGCTGTTATTCATCCCTCTCCTTTGTCCCATCAAATTCAAGTTACAATGAATACAGCTATAATTCCTGTGCACTGGATTCTCTCCAGAATCTCATTTTATTTACTTGCTATCCTTCCCATTAATTAAATTTCAATAGCATTTTCCCTCCAGAGGGCTCTGCGAGTAATGTGTACAATAAACGCTTCATTAAAAAGGCTAACTCTAGAAATAGTAGAGACAATAGAAGTAGAAAAGAGAGCACAGAAATCAAAGGCACAGAGAACAAAGGCTTTCATGATGCTGGTGGACATGGGGATGCTCACTGTCCAGATGCCCCTGACGAAGGACACGCTGCTCAGCTGAGCAGCTCGCCCAGGGAGTGGGTGTGGAAGCTCTGTGCCCCAGCCCACGTGACTGGCCCTGTGCATCTTTTCCATCTGGCTGTTCCTGAGTTGCATCCTTTTATAATAAACCAGTCATCTAGTAAGGAAACTGTTTTCTTAAGTTCTGTGAGATGTTCCAGTGAACTAATCAAACCAAAGGAGGGGTCATGGGAACCTCTGGTCTGTGAACAGTCAGTGAAAAGCCCAGGTGACAACCTGGTCTTGAGATTGGTGTCTGAACTGGGGAGGGCAGCCAGCCTTGTGGGACAGAGTCCTCCTGTCTGTGGTCTCTGCAGGTAGACGGTGTCACACTTGAGGTGAACCGTAGTGTATCCTGCTGGTGTCACAGAATTTCACGGAGTAGGCGAGCCCCTATTGCGGGTGACCAGGGTGAGGTGCTCAGTGAGCAGTGAGAAAGGAGCTAGAGTTTTCATTTACAAGGGCTTTGGGGAGAGTCTATTTCTTTGAGTCCACATTTCACGTTTGTAAACTTTTTCCATGTGTATGGAAGTGGTTATATTGTTTTTGTTTTAATTTTTATCTCTTTGATGATCTAGGAAACTGAACATTTTTTAAGGGAAAAAGCAGCAAAAGATAGTGTTGAAATAAGGACACACTATTAACAGCTCTGTTGACCTACAACAAATTGTATAGATTGATAGTGTACAATTGGGTGAGTTTCGATATGTGGATACAGCTGTGAAACCACCACCATAATGGAGATAATTAACATATCTGTGACCTGACACAGTTCCCCCGGCCCTTACACCCTCCCATTTCCACCCCATCACCCCACCCGCCACTCCCCAGGCAACCGCTGATCTGTTTTCTGTCTCCATGGCTCAGTTTTCATTTTAAAGTATTTTATATAAAAGAAATAATATACCTTGGACTCTACTTTTCTTTAGCTTCTTCCACTGCGTGTAAATATTTCACTGTTGTTTCATATACCGATGGTTCATTCCTTTTTCATTGCTGAGTAGTAGTCCACAGTATCAGTAGTACCCACTACTGTTTTTCATGCACTCATCTCCCGATGGACTTGTGGGTTATTTCCAGTCTGGGCTACTACTAATAAACTAACAGAAACATTCATGTTCCGGAATATGTGTGGACATATGGTATTACTTTTCCTGGGCAGGCAGAATGGCGTGGCTGCACCACATGATTGTAGTGGTTTCAGGTGGTGAGGTAAATCTGGTCCCCATTATTTAATTCGGGCCAGGAGCCTGTTGGAGCATTTTTCTGGAGCGCATGTTGTTAAGACAAGGAAATTGAAGATAAGGTACCTGAGCTCTTCTGCAGAATACTTCAAAAATGTTTACATTTGTACTTTGTCGTTTTCTTTGCTTCCACAGTGAATTGAACCCCCCTCCTTCCCATGCAAGGGCATTCAGCTATTGCCCTTGCGAAGAAATGGGGTTGTTTCCCTTGGAGTGATGGCCTCCAGTCTCAGCGATTTTATAGTCGAGTGGTGGGCGACAAGGTATGCCAGGCTGGAAGCTTCAGGAAGAGCTCCCCAGGACCTGCAAGTGAGGCTACGTTCGAACATGGCTGGGCATGGAGCTGCAGTCCTCATAGAAGCCAGCTCTGAGCCTGACTTCTGCCCTCATAGCTTCTATTTTGTGAGACTATTCTGACTATACAAGTACATAACTGAAGCTAGAGAACATGACTGGGGTTTACTATAAGCCTCGCAACTAACTAGGGCAATTCCAAGATGCCTTGATTCCAGGAAGTTCTGTCAACTTTGGGGTTGCTTCAGGCCCTTGCCGCTTGAGGGAATTTGCAACCAGTCTAGGAAGGACGTGAGTGGCTTCATCCTACGGATCAGGGACTTTGTCTTGTGGACTGAATGTGCAAGGTCCATCACCCTGTGTGCTCAGCAACGGCCTTTTCTCTATTTCACAGCACACACTAGCCACCCGCCCACACCGTCCCCATCACTGTTTGCTAGACAGTGTACAAAGTGTGACCTCGTTTCGACCTCACCGTATGCTGCAACACAGAGCTAAGGTTCCCATTTATATAATTAGGGAAACTAAGGCTCAAAAAGTTTGTCCAAGATCGTTCCTCTAGTAAATGGGAGAAGCAAGATTTAAAAGCCAGCCTAAAGTAATAATGGCTGATAATTTTCCAAAATAAACAATAGGCACCAAGCCAAAGATCCAGGAAGCTCAAAGAATACTAGGCAGGAAAAATACCAAAAAACTATATCATATCATATTCAAACTTCAGAAAACCACAGACAGAAAGAACATCTTGAAAAAAAGCCAGAGGTGGGGGAAAATCTTGCCTATAGGTGACCAAGGATAAGAGTTATATTGGATTACTCATCAGAATCCATGCAAGCAAGAAGAGGGTAGAAAGAAATATTTACCTGATATTGGTCCAGCCCACTTCTTCCTTCTTTTGATTATTTGCACAACATACCCTTTTCTATCCATTGACTTTCAACCTGCCTACGGTGTCATATTTGATGTGAATTTATTCTAGACAGTATTTGTTTGTCTCGCGTTTATTAATCTACTCTGCCAATTTCTGCCTTCTAATCGATATATTAAGATCATTTACATCTAATGTAATTACTGACATGTTAGGACTTAAATCTGTCGTTTCTATAATTTTTTCTTGCATGATTTAGGGGGATATTTTTACTAACTCTTGTAACTGCAGATATTTTCATAGTTCTAAGAAGAAGTAAATTCTATGTTGTATCAGTCAGCATCCTAGGAGGGTGTCTTGTGGCTACGACACTTATTTTAAGGAATTGGTTCATACAGCTGTGGGGACTGGCAGGTTGGAAATGCGTAGGGCTGACCAGCAGGCTGGAAGCCCAGGCAGGAGGCCATGCCGCAGTCTTGGGGCAGAACTTCTTCATCTTCAGGAAACCTCTATTTTTGCTCGTGAGGCCCCTCGACTGATTGGATGAGGCCCCACCCACATTATCAAGGGTAATCAGCTTCCCTGAGAGACAGCTAACTGTAGCTCTTAACCAAGCTACCAAATACAGATGCGCCTCCGTTTACTGCGCTTCACTTGATTGCGCTTCACGGGCACTGCGAATTTTACAGTGAAGGTGAGACTCTCCACCAGCGAAAAGGTTGCCCCTCGCTGGAGGATCAGAGGATGGCTAGCATTTGAAGCAATACAATATTTTAAAATTAAGGTAGGTACATAATTTTTTTCAGACATAATGCTGCTTCACACAAAATGCTATAGTTTTTCGTAAACATAACTTTTATGTGCACTGGGAAAACCAATAATTCATGTGGCTGGTTTTGTTGTAATACCGGCTTTTTTTGCAGTGGTCTGGAACTGACCCCGCAGCCCCTCCCAGGTGTGCCTGAGGACGGCCTTCGAAGCGACACCTCCACTAGGGTTCGATTGGATAGTTGGGTGCCGGGGCCTAGCCGAGCTGGCACACATGGCTCACCACTGCATACTTCACCCCATTGTTTTCTATTTAACAAAGTGTAAAAGCTTTTTAAGAGGTGAAATCACATTTTGGATGGTTGTTTTTCTGTTCAGCTAAAGCAGCAGGCTATTGAACTGTGGCAGGCTTTGGCGGTCTCAGGTGTCGACCTAACACTCCGTAAGCTGGTGGGGTGAGGCGAGGTGGGTTTTAAACCGGGAAGGTGAAACATAACTGAGGGATAGTTTGGAATCACAGCCTTGCATCTGATGTGTCTCTAGCACTTTAAATTCCTATCTTCTATATCCAAACAACTTTTTGCTACAATTGCTTTATGGAAAAAAACTCACTCCCTGACCTTGGCTCTCCTGGTCACAATCTGGGCTACCTGTGATGTCTTTTTTAGAGGTAGCATAATTATTTTCCTAATACCAATGTGTGGGCCCTGCAGGAAACGGGAGGGCGACAGATACTTGGCAGCCACGCTGCTCTCCCCCAGTGCGGCAAAGATCTCTAAAGAGGATGCTTACTTCCAAACAAACCCTTCCCCAGTGGACACCGAGCTGAGCCGCCTTGAGCTAAGTAAGACACTGATCAGCTCGGCTCAAAGGGTTCTGCCTCAGCCTGGGAGGGAGGTATGGGTGCCTCTCAGCCAGAGCCTTGGGGCACTGCTGTGTCACCCCAGGACTTTGCAAAAGCACAGACCCATTAAACCAGAGCCTCTGAGGGGTGGAACTGAGAATTAGGACTTAAAAAAATTGTTAACTTTTATTTGGAAATAATTTCAAACTTCTTGAAAAGTTGCAAGAAGACTAATGCAAAGAATATCCACCTGTCCTTTATACCAACTGTAGATGTTTTCATCTATTTGCTTTGTCATTTTTCTACACACACACACACACACACACATCCATTAGAAGGTTAGTGACATCATGGCCCTGTGCCCCTAAATACCTCAGTCTGTACTTCCTAAGAAGAGGGACATTCTCCTCCTTAACCACAGAACAGTTTCCAGCTTCAGTACATTTCACACTGACACAAGACTCTCGGAATCAGTCTTTCTGAGCTCTTTAGGTGAGTTCAATGTACAGCCAAATGTGACAACCCCTGGGGCTGCTGACACTTGCCCCAGGATCTGGGTTCCGAAGAAAAAAAAAACCAACAGAAGAGACTGATGGCCCAGACCGGGTTCTATAACTTCTTGAGACTTAAAACAGAGAAACTGGCCACACGTATTACAAAACAGCCACAGGGGTGTCAAGTACAGCATAAGGAACATAGCTAGCAGTACTGTAATAACTGTGTATGGTGCCAGGTGGGCACTGGAAATCTCAGGGGGACGTAAAGGACATGACTCTCTAACCACTATGCTGTATACTTGAAACTAATACAAAATAATATTGAATGTAACTGTAATTGAAAAATAAAATTTAAATTAAAAAAATGGCTATGCACACGGAGAAAACCTGGGTCTGGGAGATACTCCAGAAAGCTATGTTCGACCCTTGCTCTCCCTCTCTTTTCCTCCATCTCATTTTCCCATAATGCCCTGCGGGACTCTCCTATGACCCAGGTTCATTCCGTTCATTCACCTGGTCATGGCAGGTGACTTATTAATAGTCTAATGTTAATACCTATTGAGAAGTTAACAATCTATTGAGAGATTATCCTGAGCTTTGTTCAAACTGCTTTAGACTTTTCATAACTAAAATGAATATTTCTTATTTCTAGTAATCCATCCCCACAGCCTTTGAAGAAGACCATAATGGTTGGCTTTATGTATCAATGTGAATGGGCCACAAGTTGCTCACATATTCGGTTAAACATTATTCTGGGCGTTCCTGTGAGGGTATTTCTGGATGTGATTAACATTTGATTCAGTGGATGGAGTGGAGCTGATTGCCCTCCCCAAAGTGGGCGGGCCTCATCTAATCAGTTGAAGGCCTCTAGAGAACCAAAGTCTGAGTGAGGGAGAATTCACCCTCTGCCTGACTGTCCTCCAGCTGGAACATCAGTCTTCTCCTGCCTTCAGACTTGAACTTGAATAGGAGCCACGCATTAATTGTTGGGTGTCTCCAGCTTATAGACTTGTCTGTTTTCCTCATAACATTTCTTTAGATATCTGAAGATGATCAGGAGGGTTTTGTGGATTGTCCCCTGGGACAGAACAGAGCTCTGAATACCCTGAAATTTGTTGTATTTGCAAATGTGCATTTTTCTGAAGAAAGAAACCCATAAATTGGATCAGACCCTCAGAAGGGCTTGGATCTAAAACATTACATGCCCCTGTAGTAGAGCGAAAAGGTCCTGTGAGGCAAATGAGCCCATTTCTGACCCACCTGCCCTGAGCTGGTCACTCATGCATCCAACAGCAGTTTACTGAAGCCCCTCCATACCCCAGGCCCCATGGCTCTGAGGGCAACACTCCGCACAGATTGGCTCTCCCCTCTAGTCTTTGCTCCTCCACTCGGGGGTCAGACTATGCTTTTCAATCCCAACTCCCCTTATTGCTCTCTCTCTGTCTTCCATCTCAAATGGTCCTCACTGACAACCCTCCTCAGAACAGTCAGGCAAGCACGCCTCCTGAAAATGGAAGTTTTCCACTTCCTTTCCTTTTGGCTCCACCTGAACCCCAAGAATGCCCTGGAGCTTCTCACAGAATACCCTGGCTGAGGCGTTTTACCAGCGATCGTTTACAGTTTTGGGGGGAATCTTGGGAAGAATGAAAAATCTTCATCAAGCAAGGAACACACCTCTACTAGTGACATTGAGACCCAGTGAAATTTGGGTGGGGGAATTGATTGGGGTGGATCAGGCCTCCCCTGGAGCCACACATCGTACTACCAGGGCAGTGTCCTTCTCCTTAGTGGGCTGGCTCTGCCTCCAGCAGCCCCTGTGTCTCTTTTGTCCACATACTCTCTGCTCACAGCCCCTTACTTCCCCCCCAATGCTCTGCCTCCCGAGTCTTTGCCCAGACCGTTAAACCTGGCTAGGATGCCTTCTTTCCACCTTCAGCCCAATCAAAGCCTTCACTCTGTTTCCAAGTCCTCACTCAAGTCCCTCCGAGTCCCTTGCAAGGTCCTGGTAGTAGGCACATGTCTCTCACTCCCACAGCATCCTGTATCTCCTCTTGCTTTCATAGCATGAATTTTCACTTAGAAACTTATGTCTCTTGAATTCTGTAATTGCTTCAGATGGAAAGGCTTTACCTCCTCCAGTGAAATTATTAACTTTGAGGCATACATTTTTCTTTCATAATCGAGAGTTTATTGTTGTTTTTTATTATTGTGATAAAGATGTTATGAGCAATATACACATAATTTATAATGCAAGTACTAAAATCCACAAGGCCATGTAGTTGTAATACTTTCCCAAAACATTATCCCAGTTCCTCTCTGAAATTATTCCAGTTACTCTCCAACAGAAATTTAGAGGAAAACGTTCCTAAAAAATAGGCTGTTAACCATCAGCATTTTCAAATTTGACAGGTTGTTTGTTCTAAATTCCCACTAATTTATAATTTAATATCATGCACATCACATACTTACTAAGATCCAATTTGTCACAGCAAACTGATAAAGGACCGTGTGATGGCTGCCACTTCTTAACTGCTCTGCTGTTTGGGCGGCTTTCATCAGAGACGGCCTCTTTGCTAGAAAGCCCCATCAAAGGTCACTGGGATCAGTGATCATTTAACACTGTGACAGCGGCTGGGTATGGCCTGCAGGCTGGGGGGAGGTGGAAGGGAGGAAATGAAATGGGTATGAAGGGACCTGCCTTTTTCCTCCTGGACAGCAGTCAGAGAATGATGAGATGGAGGGGAGGGGGTGAGCTCAGGTGGCGACTTGAGAAGTAGCCCCAGGGGACCCATGTTCCAACTGCATGCTTTAGCTGAGAGCTGACTTGTCCTTCTTCCCACTTTCAGTGATCAGAAATGCAGCACTGCCTAGTCAGTCTATCCATCACTTCCTTCCACCTGTCCCTAGCGACCAGTGACATGCATTTGCAAAGTGAGAAGGGCTCTGGGCACCATTAGAAGCCCTTCGAGGCACCTCACCTGGAGCTCATTAGTGCCTCTTACAATCAAGGTGGCAGGTGGAGCTGACTCATATTCTGTGTGTGGTCCACAAAGAGCCTCCAGATCTTTGCTGGCTCTGCGTCTCCCCCAGCCCCAGTGCCATGTTCACACAGTCTGATTTTTGTGCCTGGCAGTCTTGGAGGCACTGTCTTCACAGGACTGGCTTTCCTTGCTCTGTGACCTGGGGCAGGCTCCAGGACCCGGCGGGTGGCAGGTCGGGCTCCTAGAGGGTAGGGGCAGCCCTGTTTCTGTTCCACCCTTGTGTACACCTCCCCCCACAGAGTAGGCATCCAGTGATGGATTATATCGAGACCAGGGCAAACTTGGGAGGGAGCGATGACAGCACTTCAACGAGATATCAGGAGGGAACAGAAGTGCGGGTGGTGGGGGCAGAGCAGCAAGTCAGACTCCCGTGGTGGCAGATCAGCAGTAGGAATAGATGAATCTGAACTGGGCGAGGGCAGTATTGTGTCCCCACCAATCAAGAAGTCCCATTAATGCTCAGCACCCACCCCCTGCAAAGCAGGGTGGTGGGGACAGTGTGAGGAACACAAAGTCAAATTGCACATTAAAATACTCACACAGACTGGGTGAGGTAAGTACTGAGCACTATGCGGCAGTCAGCAGGGAAGGACGGGGCAGGGCCTAGGCACAGCTGAGATGAGGCTGGGAGGGCTGGGTCTTAGACAGCATCTCAGAGTGGGTGGCCCTCCAGCTGGGCTGCAATACAGGAGTGGGATTTTGCTTGTTGTCTGAGAAAAACTCTAAGTTTGACAAACGTGACCTGGACCGATCTCCTGCACTCGTGGGTAGAACTGGCACAAACATTTAGGGGCGTCTGTCTCTTTACCTTCAAATGACTTGCAAGAGTGACACAGCTTTACCAGATTCGGGGCCCTCGCTGTGGCCAAACTACCTTCTCTTCATTCGCCCTCATGCTCTACTCAAACACAGGCACTCTGGACTTAGTTGGGAGAGTGGGGAGCTGGCCCAGGTCCCTAACACATTGCAAGGACTCAGGCCAGGGGATGGGGTGGGGTTTTAGGAGGCAGCTTAGCAGCTCAGCTCGTTTCAGAGCGTCCCAGATCTGGCTTTCTCAGGCAAGGCAGCTGCTGGCTCAGGAGGACTCTGGACAGTCCGAGGATGAAGAAAACCACAGCAAAGCTAGGAGGCCAGGTCATCCCAAGCTAACCTACAGAGGCCTCATTTTGCTTTTTTCCCCCTTTCTCTTTGCGTTAGAAATGTACTTGAAAGCTCTCGTAATTCAAAGCACATCAGCCCCTTCATTCCTATTTTGGGTCCATGGTTCATACTTTTGTTGTTTGTACATCCTGGAGGGTGGCAATCTGATCTCATTTCTTGTGCACATTCCACCGTCGTAGCAAATCATCTTTGGGGGAACCGAACCATGAGCACAATCCTTGGTGTGAGGAGCAGAGGAGCTGTGAGAGGTCAGCCCTCTGGGGGAGAGAAGAGTTCAGCACCACCCCCAACAGAAGGTGGGGATGGGGCAGGGCTGAGAGCAGCACTAGGGGAGGGGGAAGCCAAGGTTTGCAGGCTCTGCACTCACTTCCTATCTCAAGTCCAGGTGTTACAAATGGAGGTGGGACCATCCCTGTTACTGGGTAAGCACTGGGCTCGGAGGGATTCCTGCGACCATGATGTGGGGATGGGAAGGGGTGGCATCAAGGGAGCCGAGTCTGTCTCAGTACTGTCTTCCAAGATTGGAGATGCGGCACGCATGCTATGCTCTGTGCATTTTGACACTGGATCACTGTGACCTGCGATACAGTCTCCAATAACTTTGTGCATGTTGGCAGGTCTGTAAGCTCCTTCAGGGCAGGGGCAGAGAGTATTTTTCTTCTCTGAACCCCACCGCGCTCAGGAAAGCTTTGAGCCTGTAGCAGGCACTCAGCAAAATAAGTAAAAATAAGTACTTGCTGAATTGCCTCACCTTGAATATGATGCACCTCCAACAATTTTTAGAGCTTTGAAATAAAGTGTCAGAGCAAGGCGGGGAGGTTCGCAGCTGTCCAGGACTTGCTAAGAGGAAGATGGAAAGAAGAAAAGACCAAAAAGCATTATTCTCTTACTCTCTCTGTGATTAGCACCGAGCACCTTCAGCATCATCTGTTTGTGGTATATTTAAGGGACAATATGTAGAAAAAAATCCCCATCTTGCATCATTTCTCCAAGTCACTTGGACTGTTCCTCTGAGGAGGGTGTGTCCCGATTCCATCGTGGACAATATTCTATTTTCTTCTCAATCTTGGAAGCAGCGTAGTGAGTCCTGGACCTGTGTGTGGTGTGGGAGTTAGAGGGACACCCTCTCACACTCTTCCTCCGGGATATCCACCTCTCCTGACGTGTCTTTTATCCGACTGAATGTCCACTGAGTGCAAGGTCACTCTGCCCTTCAATGGCCTCTGCTCTCTAAAATGGACTAGAATATTTAAAGGAAAGATGCCTCAAAGGAATGGATAGGATTGATAGAGCAGTCTTAATAAAGTTTCCTTCTCCCAGTTATTTCCCCAAGGTGTTGAAGCCCAGGCCTAGTTTGATTTTGTTTTTTTTCCCTCCTATTGATTTTTCTGCTTAGCAGCATCTTGCTCAGGGACAATCCTGACTCTCGTTGCCATCTGATTTCCTCTTCAGGAGCTGAACTGTCCCGTTGGGGCAAATCTCGCTGGGGCAATAGAGCTGCTCTCATCGAACCCTCTCTGCTCTGCCCTTCTCCTCTGATGTATTGGAGTGGAAACCTAAGCTGTTGGTCCCCAACAACGAAGGAGCAGAAAGGGGCAGAGAAGAATACCACCCCCAGGCAGTTTGCATCTGACTTCCCCAACATAAGCACATGCCACATTTCGAATAATAAAATCATGGCTTTGTAACTCTCTTTCTCTCGGGAGCACAGCGTGGTTCGCCAGCACGATCATGCCAACCCGTACACTGTTATGTAAGGCGGGCACAAGCCCCGCTCTGCGGTCTCCTCCAGCCCCTGTAGAAGGAAAGGGGGTGTGGACTGCATTGCACCTCAGCCCTCCTGCCTCAGCAGCACTTGGGCTACACCCTGCCCAGTTCATTCTTCCTGTTGCCTCTACAAAAATATACTGTTATACGGGTGGGAATAATTAGGTAATATTGAAAGGTCTTGCTTTACCAATTGAGAAAGAGGAAACAAAATGTTCCCAGGAATGCATCTCAGAGGGACTGAACATGTCACAGACACAAAATGCATCTTGGCCATCTGCTCCTGTATTTAGGTCTCCTTTGCCCTTGGGCTATCCCAGCATCAATGTGTGCCATGTGGGTAGGATCCAGCTGGTGACATTCAATCCATCCCTGAACTCTTACGTCAGGGGACACTTCCCTGGGAATGCAGGCAGCTGGAAAGCAGTGGCCCCCACAGATCCGCAAGGACATGCCTATTTTCCATCAGAACTTAGCGACTGAAAAAGTTTAGTTCCCTTTTTCATTTCTCACTTCCTCTTCTTTTTTTTTTTTTCTTATCTAGGATGCCCTTCCTTCCAGCCTTTCCTGGTTTTAATTGGTCTTCAAGCTCTGCTGGATCTACCTTTCTTCACACTTTCCCCTCTCAACTCTGTCGTTTCCATTTTTCTATGGCATTCTTGTCTGAGCATATAAGAGAGAAGAACACAATCCTTTAGTGAAAAGACGACCCACTTTACAATCAGATTTTCTGTCGTGTGTTTGCAGTGACCCTTGCAAATCTCTCCCTATTTACTGACCCGTTCAAAACCTCTGATGAGCCAGCAGGTGGCAGGTACAGAGAGAGCGAGTCTGAACATTTGATGGTCAGAACAATTCCTCTTTGTAACAATGGCTTTGGTCAAGTGTGAATGGTGTTTGTACACATTTTACATTTTTGGATTTAAAAAGTGGTTAAATCTTGGATCAGATCCTGTAAGGATTACTCAGCCTTCCTGGGCATGGCGTTAGTTTGTGTTTATTCTTGTTATCTGGACATATTTTTGGATCAAAGGAATACCAAAGCACAGAAGTTCTCAAGTAGAGGCCTTTTGAAAGCTGTTTCCATTTACTTGATTGGTATATCTCAACTGATAATTAAAAAAAAACAAAACCTTTTTCTGTTTAACTGATACTGGGTATTCCATCCCCAGTGCCTTACTACCCCAAGCACCCACACAGGAGGAGAGGCTCGGGAAGCAGGGGTGTTCTGGGTCTTGTTTACATGTAGCCCAGCCCCAGCGTGGCGCCGAGCACGACGTAGGTTCAGTGAATGTTTGTTGAGTGAATGAGTGAGTCAACGGAGGTTGCCTGGAAGGTGCTAGAGGACCACGTGCTGGAATCAGGTGCCTCAGAGGGTAACTGACGATGTGGAACAGAGGGAGGTTTTGCTGGGACAACAAGAGAAAACCAGAGAAAGCAGAACTCACTGTGGTCTTGCCCAGATCCTTCAGCCTAGCTACCACCACAAACACACATTTCTATCTAGTGTGCTAAATATTACTAAATATTTACTGGAGGTTTTATGCCACTGGACACTATGCTAAACTTCTGTGATGACAAAATAAATAGGGCACTGTCCCCACCTTCAAAGAGTTCTTGGTGTAGTAAGGAGACAAACAGGTTTTTGAACTCAAATATTCTATTTCCATGTATTCAGTGATGTACTGAACTGAATCCATGTTTTACTTTTTAAAAATCTGATGAGCCAGGCCTTTTGAACTGCCCTGCTGTGTGTGTCTGTAGCTCCTAACTCTCTGCGCTGGCCTGGCACAGACAGCAGACCGTTCTCACGGGCAGTGCCTAGAGGAACCACTCGGAACTGAGTCCATATGCCCTTCTCTTCCATTGTTTGCTCTTTGTGCTTTGCGTATGTCAGCATCCTTTTTCCCTAGCTGCACCTGGAATCTTTAATGGGACCTGTCACCAGCAACCTAGCAACCCCTCATTCATATTTGTCACAGAAGGAGCACTCATCTCATGAAGACCTTGGCAGTCTCACCCCCTGACCCCACTGTTACTTTAGGGAAAAGTCCCTTTTCTAGAGTTATCCCTGAGAAGCATGTTTAGGCTGGAGGCTGTACTAATGCATCTAAAGTGGTTCATCTGTTTAAAAGCACTTAGATGAATGAGCTTGTGTATTTGTGTTCCATTTCCTGCCCTGGCTACCAGTGGCTTTTAGCAGGACAGTTTCAGGACTGGCCCATCACAGAGACCTGGAAGCTTAGAGATGAATGTGATAGAACTTCTGGGGTGTCCTAAATGAAATTAGGACAGACCTGAGGACAGAGGGAGAGAAACAATAAAGGTTAGCCAGTGAAGAGCAGTGGGCAGAAACAAAAGACTGCCCGCGATCCTGAGTGGGTTCCTGAGTGGGTGGTGAAACTGAATGGACCTCCAGGTGGTCAGTCCGGCCATTGCCTGCAGGGAGCACAGATGACCGTCGCGCCGCTGCGTCTTGCTCGTGCAGGAGCCTTCCGGAGGACCGCTGCCGGCAGCCCCTTCACAGGTAACAAGTCCTGTCTCCTTTCGGACTGCGCGCCGATGCCAGGGCTCGCCCCTACCCCAGACTTGTCTCTGCCTCACCTTTTCCCGCCTCACTCCTTATCTGTAGCCAATGTGAATTCTTTCAAAACAAGTTTGTTCCTCAAACTCATTGAGTGAAAGAGCCTCATCGATCCCAGGACGGGGAACGTGTTCATCCTCTCCACGCGGCCCTGCTGCTGGTAGCCTAGCCCACACGCCCCAGGACCTGGTCCTTTTTCTGACTAGCATGTGGCTCGATAAAGCCTTTCTTTCCAAACAACTGTCAGCCATGAAGGTTTTTGCTTAGCAAATAAGACCTTACACAGCTAACATCTGCCTGATGCTAGAACTCCCCCGGTAAGGTCCTAACAACTGGCCATGTAATTTGTCCTGCTGGTTGACAAAGAGCTCTTTGTCTCTGGAGAGTGCTGTGGCTTGTTAGAAATCTTATTTTTAGAAAGCTGATTTCTTATATTGAGGTAAAAATCACCTCCTTGCCACTTCCTTATTCCCTTCCTTCTGCCCTTCCCTCAACATTTCCTCACTCTTTATTACTCCTCTGTCTTTTACCAAAATAAAACCCATCCATTCCTTCTTCCTCACAACAACCATAATATTTGAAGATACTTATTATTTCCTAATTTTCTCCCCTCCATGGAAACACTCAGAGTCTTCCAACATCTTGTGTCTGGCACTGTTTCCAGAACCCTAGGCATCTACACTCTTCTCTAGATATTTTATGACATGCTATGATACATCTTACATGGCCTCGAATTGAACGTCTCTTTCAGTTATCATCTGACCAATGTATATTGTTATGCTTACTTATTATTTGACACTGTATTTCCATTTAATGGAGCCTACAATTATATTAGCTTTTCAAAGCAACCACATCACTCTATTGTATCATATTAAGCTTTGGCCAAAGAAAATCTCTAGGTATTTTGAAAAGAGAAACTGTAATTACACCAGGTTTTCCCTGTTATGCTATTGTGCAATCAGTTCTGAACCCAAGTGTGTTGGCACAACCCCAGCTATATTGACATAAGGATGTTGTTCCCTTCAAATGCTTCCAAAGCTCATTTCGGGCTTATTCCTCTAACCCCGGCTCTTCCTCTCTGGCTCTACCTGCCAACAAGAATGTGAGGTCTCCAACCTCGGTGGTCCCACCTGCCTTGAGACTGCATTTCTGCTTCTTTTTACATTTTACCTTGTGCCAAGCACAGACTGTGGGAGAAGCCAGTTCCTGAGTGTTTGTTGACTGGCCAAATGAAAGCATCATATGAGGGTTTGCAGTCAAACTTCCTTCCCAGAACTCAGTGTTGCCATTTAATGTGGAAACTCCTTGCAGGTTTTATGTCCTATATCTTTTAGGTGAACGTGAATTTATTCTGATCATGGAACTCCCCCACACTTTCTCTCTGGAGGACTTGGGAGAATTTTCTCTCTTTGAAGAAAAAGCTGGCTGACAATGCTTATCATTATAATTTGGTTTCTAGAACTACTCTCCAAGCACTGGGGTAAGAATATTATCCATCCAATATTCTGGCATAAAAGAAGATGGAGAGGAAAGCATAATGGTAGCTGTAGCACTAGCAATTTATATCGTGTGATGAGAACCATTTCTATGAGTGCTTTGCTCTTGCTCAAGACCAGCCAAGCCTTGGGAAAATATTTGCGAGTTATCGAAACCAGCAAATATTTGCTCCAAGAAGGGGGAGGGCGGGCAGCTTTTATGCTCCATCTCTACACCCATAATTGCGAAAGTACTTCTTTTCTGAATGTCATGAGGCTTTTGACACCACCCCCACCCTCCCATGGCAGCACCATTGAGCAAGCTGGTTTTACTGATAGTTTAGTGAGTTCTGGAGCCTGCTCTGGCTGCTGCTGACTCTGAACCCACAACCTTTTCAAGGAAAAGTTGGTAATTACTGGGTGGAGTCATGTTTGTGCTCCTATGAACCCTCGCCTAGGTGGGAACGAGCCTGCCCAAGCTGTTTCCCTCTGGTGCCTGAAACTAGCGTGGTGGTCTGTGCAATGAGGCAACTTGTCTTCAGAAATCTGCAAGGGCTGTGCCTCATCTAGAAATGAAAAGGCAACAGGGGCTTCTTTTAAACAAACAGAGAAGAAATTGTCAGAGAACAAGAAAACAGATATAGTTAGATCTCAGAAGAAATCAAAATGGAAAACAGAAAAAGATTATTCATTTTACCCTCCTCTGCTGCCCAGGCCATTCCGAGCCCTGGGGTGAGATGGATCAAAAGAGTGCAATTTCCTTTTCTATGATATTTTCCTAAACTTTGGAGTCCAGAAGACATTTGTAACATCAAGGGATGTTGAATCGTTAACTTGGAGGATGGCTTACATTGGCTGTGCCTCAATATCCTTATGAAAAACAAAGCAAGGAATTTAATAAAAATGCAGCCCTGCCCCTGCCCTTCAGTGCCCCTGAGACACTGTGGAAAGTATCAGGATGTGCCGGGTGAAGTTGCTAGAAAGGGGAACTGCAGGAGCGGGTTTGGATTCCTGTGTGTTTTCAGGCAGCAGACCACCTCTCTGTGCACTGTGTGGGTAACTCCTCGTGTCCTGTGCTCTGACGAGACCATCTTTGCAGTGGTTGGAGGAATGTGCATGGAGTCAGCAAGATGTGGCTTCAAATCATAGACACACCACTCACTAGCTATGAAATCACGAGTGACACACTTAAGCCTTCTGGGCCCCGGTTTTTCTTACTATAAAAAGGTGATAATAGTATCTCTCAACTCTGTTGTGAGGAATAAACCCATTAATGCCTGTTAAGTGCTCATCACAGAGCCTGGCACACGGTAAAATAGTAAAAGGCTTTTTAGAAAGTTATTTTCCAAGTAGAGCTGAGACACAATACACTTTTTGGCAACATGAAGCTATTTCCGAAGACCTGAATGTATTTAGTGAAATCTCCTGTGTGGTCAACCCTGCACCACGCATCAGGCAGCATGCAAAGGAAAGAAGCATTTTGGCAGCTTTCCTCTGGCCTTTCCGTGTTTGCGGCGTGTCCTTCATGAGGAAACTGAGGGTATAAACAGACGCCCTATTTCTGGACTATGATGAAACACTCAGCATGGGCCATTCAAACCTTTAAATGATCTCACAACATCATATTTATGTTATTGCCTTCAAAATCCTCCAGATCCAGAACATTTTTATAAGAGCCCTGGCAAGGAAGATGTGTTTTTTCTCTCCCTGATCTTGTCCACTTTCTGGAGAGAAACTGAGCTGTCCAGTGCAAGGATGCACAGTGGGGCAGCAGTGAGTAGAAGCAGGAAGAAAGATCTAAGTGTTCCTCACGCCAGTCGTTCACCTCTGGGAGGGAGGCGAGCACGGGGCTGTGACCACCAACAGGCCATGGCTTTCAGACTCCTGAAGCCTCTTGTGTCTGGAAGCTAAAGAAGACTGGAAGCTTGGAGCAACTTGTAGGTGCGGTTTTTTGTTTGTTTGTTTGTTTTCAGTCACTGACTAAATTATTAAGAGGAACCGAAAAGAGAGTTATGAGACTGGATTGTGGGGAAGGTGTGTGGGGGTGGATCCATGCAGGGTACATGAGAAGAAGACCAGCAAAGGGACAGAGACAAGGGCAGACTCGAGCCCCCTCCCAGGAGCCCAGTCTGGCCCCTTTAGGACATAAGGACAAAGTGGTTAAGGCTGCAATGAGACAGCAAGGGGAAGGAATCTAATACCTCACTTTCTTTAATAGTTAGAGCCTTTTTTTCTAGATGTAGGATCCACTCTAACAGGTTCCTCCTGAGTTGCAAACACCCCTGTTTTCTGTGGTCATAAACCACCAATCATGAGGTTTACAGGGCTGGGTGGGGCTGACACTCGCCCACTTGCCAGTCTTTGGTAAGTCAGCATAGTGGAGATCTCAGCTGCTCCTCACTCCAAAGGAACGTTTGGGGTCTCCAAAGTCAGGGGCCCTCAGAGAGCACCAGATCCCCTTCCTCTAGACCTGGTCAGTTGGGCAGGGACACAGGTCTTTGCAAGACCAAAGCTGTAACTTCAGCGCTCAGGATAACAACCAATGAGAGAACACTAATAATTTAACCCAGCAACTGAAAATAACACCTATAATTTACTTCTAGTTTCCATAACTCCCTTAGCTCTCAAAAAAAGTCCCTAGAGCCTTCGGAAATTTCTGTACACCATGGTCTTGGTGTTCAACCCCTCCTGCCTGTGAGTCTGCCCTGTGAGCTGCCTCCTGACGGGGAAGGATGGGTAAGAACATGAAAGGTCTGCTTTCCCTCGTCCTCTGCTAGCTGCTGCATGGGCCCTGGCAGAACGGGTCCTATGAATGAGAATTTAAAGGAAGGTGCCCTTGGGATGGTGATGCCTGTTTTCTTTCAAGGCAAGTTTCATTTGGACTATAAACAGAGAGTGCCCCTCTCTCCTCTCCTGCTCCCCACTCTAAGTGGAGGGATGTCAGGTCCTCGGTCCTCAGCTGTGGAGGTGGGAAGATGCAATAGAAACTGTAGGACCAGGAGGGAGCAGCGGCGAGCCTGGGCTGTCTGCTTGGGAGCTGACCTCGATTTTGATCGGGACAGCGGTGCGCAGACGTGCTCTGAGTGTATTCGTTTTGCTTCCTGCCCCGACAGGCCAATGTGGAGAATTTCACTTACAAGGTGGATCAGGACCCCTCCAGAAAGAAAACCAGTGCTCTTGACCATAGAGGAGAATAGGAGGAGTCCCCCTCCACCCTCACTGTTTCCCATCTGAACCTGGACCCTGCGAGGAATGGGGTACAGTTAGGATGACAAAGATGACCCAAACATACTTGGGGCTCCTGGGCCACAGCACATAAGACGCAGAGCCAAGCCAACCCGAAGGGAAGGAAGACACCCCTGAGTGGCTCTGATGAATCTCTCCTTAGTCCTCGGGCCCCAGGATAGGCTCACAGCAGCTGCTCTCTGCCAGGGCACCAGGTTGCTCTTACCAGTGTCCTTGGTCCTCTCGTTGGAGTGACAGGTCCAGATCATACCACTGAGTCTCCATTTGGGAATAAGATGGGTCATTTAATCCATAGGCAAACCCGTGACTGGGCTCTGAAGTGGGTTGACCCGCTGAACCTCCCCAGGTAGGAGACACAAGCTCCATCACCCCCAGTGGGCATCGCCAACACTTGTTCTCCAGGCCTAGGCCATCTCTCCACCAGAGCAGATGCTTGTTAAGGAGCTCTCATTAAAATGAGTTCGCTGCCTCTCTGTGCAGGAGCATGGTTTGAACACAGGCACACGGTGTGTCTATGGGTCAGCCATTCACCACATCCCTAGACGTGACGGCACCCAGGGACTGGCCAGGACACGGTTGTGGAAAACCACTAACCCAGACACAGTAGGAGGGGTGTACAAGGGCCTCCTGTCCTGAGGACTGGACCTCCCAGGGGGAGTGTGGAGCTGCAAGGCTTTGACCAGGTCAGTTCTCATAACTCTCCTGGTGCAAATGCCTCATGGAGCTGATGAGCTGGTGTTTAAAGATATGGGTAGTTTTCCCACAACGAGATATCACCTCATGCCTGTCAGAACAGCCAGCATCAAAAGGATAGGCAATGATAAATGCCGGTGAGGATGTGGAAAGAGGGAACCCTGTGCACTGTTGGTGGGAATGCAGACTGTGGTACAGCCGCTGTGGAAAACAGTATGGGGGTTCCTTGAAAAATTAAAAGATTACATTGTGATCCAGCAGTCCCATTTCTGGGTACTTATCTGAAGGAAACAAAATCACTGTCTCAAAGACGTATCTGCACCCTGGTGCTCACTGCAGCATTATTTACAATATGGGAACAATGTATTTGTCTATGGATAATAAAGAGGATGCGGTATGTATGCATGTCTGTCTGTCTGTCTGTAAGTATATGTACATACGAGGTGGGCAAACGTAGGTTTACCGTTGTCCATATGGAAAACACAGCAGCTAATAAATAAATAACAATACAGAAGTAAACTCTATTCCTTATACTCACAACTATAAATCTCCTCTGCCTTGTCCTGCGCACACACACACACACACACACACACACACACAACGGAATGTTATTCAACCACGAGAAAGAAAGAAACCCTTCCATTTATGACAACGTGGATTAGAGGGCATTGTGTCAAGTGAAATAATAAGTCAAAGGCAAATGTTGCATGAGCTCACTTATGTTGAATCTAAAAAAACAGAACTCATAGAGACAGAAGACAGGTTGGTGGTCACTGGGATTGGGGGGAATTGGGAGAAACGGGAGATGGCGCTGGTTAGAACCACGGTTCTCTCAACCACCTAAGGGCTGACCGTGACCACCAGTCACCAGCCAGGGGACTTCCTCACGGCCGGCACTTCCTGTCCTGGGAAGCTGGCCCCACAGCTCTACTCCCCGGAGGGGCTCTGCAAGGCCAGTCTTTGCCTTCCTGTCACCCTCTTCTGTCCTGAGTCCGTCATCATTTTTCCTTTCCATATTTTACTTCACTTTTGTCTGCCCATAATAGTAACACATAGTCATCACAGAAAATTTGGAAAATAAAATATAAAGAAAGAAACAAAAACCCTCACTGTTTCTCAAAAGCCGGTTTCCTCTCTGTAGGGACAATGGAGTCAGTCAGGCTCCCTCACTCGTGTGTCCGGGGTAAACATGACTTAGCAGTGTTGGTATAACCTTGAGGAGGGGCCCGCGTGCCTAGAACGAGGCTTTGTTATATAACTGAAGGCCAGTCCTGGCACCCAGCCAGTTTTGCGTGCACCCAGTATATAAGGAAGTCGTGACTTCCTGTGGTGAGACTCGCAGCTTGTGGCGTGCGTGGATCACGTCACCCCAGAATAAAGGCATGTCAGACATCCCCATGGCTCCACGGATTTTCTCCCGTCTGCCCAAACCCCGTGAGAATCTGCCTGGCATTGAACAGCTCCAAGGCACTCTCAGATCTCCCTGCCCCCTCCCCCTCCCCACTCTCAGTCCTTGTTAGAAGATGGGTTTCCATTAGCATTTTCAGGTCTTGCTTGTCTTAGAGTGACAAATATTACCATGCGGATTAGCACATCGCAACCCAACTACTTTTCAGTCACAAGCGACCCCAACCAGATTGGGGTTATTCTTAGTTTGCATAATTTTGGCAACGAGGTAAGAGGTGCGGTGAGGAGCTGTAGGGTCCTGACACATCACCAGATGAACACAGCCAGACCTCGCCGTGCAGAGGAACGCGGTTTGGAAACAAATAAAAGAAGATATATTGAGTAATAGGAGCACACGGCCATTTAGCAGCAAAGGAGAAGCACCCAGCGCCCTGCTGTGGGTGAGCCCTGTTCTGCCCAGACAGAGAAGCAGGAACTGCCTGCTTTCTCACACTCCCTTCCAGCCTCGAGTGACAGGACTGGGTTCCGGGAAATAGCATTTACTGAGGCGGTTCGTGGAAGGGGGGCTGCTCACCGGCACTGTCTTCCCCACAGGTCTGTGTGAAGTTCACCCTGGCAGCCTGCCCAGGTCAAGCAGGCACGTAAATAACTTTCGAGGCTCTCCGCCCTCACCCTCCCAGGAAGGCTCCCAAGACAAGATGTTCTAAATAAAACTTCGGGACAGAAGGCCGTCGTGGGCTAACACATGGATGGATGGTCAATGTAACAGAGTAATAGAACGGCTGCTACCCCCAAACAAGCACATTGTTGGATTCCACTAAGGACGTGTGTGGAAGACACACACACAGGAGAGGCAGAGGCAGCGCCTGGCGTGGGTTTGCGGCAGGGTGCCTGGGCACAAGCAGTGGGACCTGCATGCACTCGGAAGGAGCTTCGCCCTAGCCTGTAGGAAACAGGAAGCCAGCAGAGGATTTACTTATTGTTCTTACTTCCATGTACATGTTTTTTTGTCCTGGCCTCCATGTACTCAGGAAACATATGATCAGCGTCCTCCAGCCAAAAGCCTGTCATATGTTTGAAAAGAATGACATTTCACAACTTGATCTTTCCTCATTACATTAAATGGCCCTGATTCTTTCACTTTTCTTCCTGGGACCCCTTTGGCATCTGCATTCTGTCTTTCTAGCTGTGTCACTCTTTCTGGATTGTCTCAAGTTTTCCCTATCTTTTCAAAAGTATAGTAAGACGGCACGCGGTTTGGTAAGTGTTTAACAGGGAAGCAAACAAAATGACTATTTCTCTTTTTCCTCACATACAATTTTTCAAAACACATTCTAGAATCATGGTGGGATATTTCCCACAATAACACGGTAC
>VMDR010009447.1:0-33389 GCA_007922815.1 Macrotus californicus
ACATATGCTGCCTACAAGAGACCCACCTCACAACAAAAGCCCTACACAGACTGAAAGTGAAGGGCTGGAAACAAATATTCCAAGCAAATGGACAGGGGAAAAAAGCTGGCATAGCAATACTCATATCAGATAAAATAGACTTCAAAAGAAAAGCCATAAAAAGAGACCCAGAAGGTCACTTCATAATTCTCAAGGGAAGAATGCACCAAGAAGAAGTAAACATTCTAAACATATATGCTCCCAACATAGGAGAATCCAAATATATAAAGAAAACCTTGGAGGATTTCAAGAAAGATATTAACAGCAACACAATTACATTGGAGGATTTTAACACCCCACTGTCAAAAATGGATAGATCTTCCAAACAAAATATTAGCAAAGATATTGTGGCATTGAACAAAGCCCTAGATGAAATGGACTTAACTGATATACATGGAGCCTTTCATCCCAAAGAAGCAAAATACACATTCTTTTCAAATGCACATGGAACATTTTTAAAGATAGACCACATGATAGGTCACAAAACAAGCCTCAACAAATTCAACAAAATTGAAATCGTATCAAGCATTTTCTCCGACCACAAGGGACTGAAACTAGAAATCAACATCAAGGAACAAAACCCCAAACACTCAAACTCACAGAGATTGAATAGCATGCTATTAAACAATGAATGGACCGACAATGAGATTAGGGAAGAAATCAAAAAGTTTCTGGAAACAAATGAAAATGAACACACAACAATCCAAAACTTATGGGACACAGCAAAGGTAATCCCAAGAGGGAAGTTCATAGCGATACAGGCCTACCTAAAAAACATAGAACATTTCAAATAAACGACCTAATCCAATGCCTACAAGAACTCGAGAAACAACAACAAAGACAACCTAGAGTAAGTAGAAGGAAGCAAATAACCAAGATCAGAGCAGAATTAAATGACATAGAGACTAAAAGCACAATTCTAAGGATCAATAAATCCAGGAGCTGGTTCTTTGAAAAGATATATAAAATTGAAAAGCCTTTAGGCAGGCTCATCAAGAATAAAAGAGAAAGGACACAAATAAACACAATCAGAAATGAAAGGGAAGAAATTACAACTGATACCACAGAAATACAAAAGATTGTAAGAAATTACTATGAAGAACTATATGCCAAGAAATTTGAAAACCTAGGTGAAATGGACAAATTTGTAGAAAAATATAATCTTTCAAAACTGAATGAAGGAGAAGCAGGAAGCCTGAACAGACCAATAACAGCTGATGAAATTGAAGCAGTAATCAAAGAGCTTCCAACACATGAAAGCCCTGGACCAGACAGCTTCACAGGAGAATTTTACAAAGTATTTAAAGGAGAGCTAACTCCCATCCTTCACAGATTATTCCTAAAAATTCAAGGAGATGGAATTCTCCCAAACTCTTTTTATGAAACCAGCATCATCCTAATCCCAAAACCAGATAAAGACATAACCAACAAAGAAAACTTTAGGCCAATATCACTGATGAACTTAGATGCTAAAATCCTCAACAAAAAATAAAAATAAAAATAAAATCCTCAACAAAATATTGGCAAAACACTTCCAGCAATACATTAAAAAGATCACACACCATAATCAAGTGGGATTCATCCCAGGGATGCAAGGATGGTACAATATTCACAAATCAATAAACGTAATACACCACATAAACAAAACAAAAGACAAAAATCACATGATCATATCAACAGATGTGGAAAAAGCCTTTGATAAGGTACAGCACCCATTTATGATAAAAACACTTAGCAAAGTGGGAATAGAGGGAGGATTACTGAACATAATAAAGGCCATATATGAGAGACCTACAGCCAACATCATACTCAATGGACAAAAACTTAGAGCTTTCCCACTAAGATCAGGAATAAGACAAGGATGCCTATTTCACCACTCCTATCCAACATAGTATTGAAAGTCCTAGCCACAGCAATCAGACAACAAAAAGAAACAAAAGGCATTCAAATTGGAAAGGAGGAAGTAAAACTGTCATTGTTTGCAGATGACATGATAGTGTACATAGAAAATCCTATAGACTCCACCAAAACACTACTCTACTTAATAAATGATTTGGCAAAACAGTGGGAAACAAAGTCAATATTCAGAAATCAAAGGCATTTTTGTACACCAACAATGAAACATCAGAAACAGAAATCAGGAAAAAAAAACAAACCCATTTGCTATAGCAACAAGAAAAATAAAGTACCTAGGAATAAACCTAACCAAGGAGATAAAAAACCTGTACTCAGAAAACTATACAACATTGAAGAAAGAAATTAAGAAAGAAACTATACAACATTGAAGAAAGACATGAACAAATGGAAGCATGTATAGGAAGAATTAACATCATCAAAATGGCCATACTACCCGAAGCAATTCATAGATTCAATGAAATCCCTATTAAAGTACCAATGACATATTTCACAGATATAGAACAAACAATTCAGAAATTTATATGGAACCATAAACGACCCTGAATAGCTGCAGCAATTTTGAGAAAGAAGAACAAAGCAGGAGGGATCACATTACCTGATATCAAATTGTATTACAAGGCGACTGTAATCAAAACAGCCTGGTACTGGCATAAGAACAGACACATGGACCAATGGAATAGAATAAAGAGCCCAGGAATAAACCCAAATCTCTATGGTCAACTAATATTCGACAAAGGGGGAAGAAGCATAAAATGGAGTAAAAATAGCCTCTTTAACAAATGGTGTTGGGAGGTTTGGACAGCTACTTGCAAAAAAGTGAAACTCGACCACCAACTTACACCATATACAAAAATAAATTCAAAGTGTATAAAAGACTTAAATATAAGTTATGACACCATAAAAGTCCTAGAGGAGAACATAGTCAGGAAAATCTCAAATATTCCACGCAGCAACATCTTCACTGATGTGTCCCCTAAAGCAAGGGACATAAAGAAAAGAATAAACAAATGGGACCTCATCAAATTAAAAAGCTTCTGTATGCCTAAAGAAAACAGCATTAAAATGAACAGAGAACCAAGTATATGAAAAAACATATTTGCCAATGACACCTCGGACAAGGGTTTGTTCTCCAAAATATATAAAGAACTCACATGACTCCACTCCAGGAAGACAAAAAATCCAATTAAAAAATGGGCAAAAGACTTAGACAGACACTTCTCCAAGGAGGACATACAGAGGGCACAGAGACATATGAAAAGATGCTCAGCATCACTAGCCATCAGAGAGATGAAAATGAAAACCACCATGAGATACCACTTCACACCAGTCAGAATGGCCATCATAAACAAATCAACAAACAAGTGTTGGAGAGGATGTGGAGAAAAGGGAACCTTAGTGCACTGTTGGTGGGAATGCAGACTGGTGCAGCCACTGTGGAAAACAGTATGGAATTTCCTCAGAAAACTAAAAGTGGAATTGCCTTTTGACCCAGCAATTCCACTGCTGGGATTATACCCTAAGAGCCCTGAAACACCAATCCAAAAGAACCTATGCACCCCAATGTTCATAGCAGCACAATTCACAATAGCCAAGTGCTGGAAGCAACCTAAGTGTCCATCAGTCAATGAGTGGATCAAAAAACTTGGTACATTTACACAACGGAATACTACACAGCAGAGAGAAAGTAGGAGCTCCTACCCTTTGCGACAGCATGGATGGAACTAGAGAGCATTATGCTAAGTGAAATAAGCCAGGTGGTGAGGGACAAATACCATATGATCTCACCTTTAACTGGAACATAATCAACAAAAGATAAAAGTAAAGAAAATATAACCAGAGATGTGGTTGAAATTAAGAACAATCTAACAATAGCCAGAGGGGAGGGGGAAGGGGACAGTGGTGGGGAAGGGTTTTCAGGAACCACTTTAAAGGACACATGGACATAACCAAGGAGGAGGGTGAGAGAAAGGGAGGGATGTGGGATTAGCTGGGGTGGGAGGAGTGGTGGGGGGAAATGCAGACAACTGTAATTGAACAATAAATAAATAAATAAATAAATTTTTAAACTTCAAAAAAATAAAAATAAACAAAAGTAGTTTTTAATAGGAAAAAAATACAATTAAATAGAAAATAGGTCTTTTCTTTCCAGCTTTATTGAGACATAATTGACATATAATATTGTGCAATTTTAGATATATTTATAAATTGCAAAATGATTGCCACCGTAGTATTAGTGAACATCTCCATCACGTTACATAATTACCACTTCCTGTTGGTATTGAGAATGTTTACCATCTACTCTCTTAGCAGCTTTCAAGTATATGGTACAGTATTATTAGCTACAATCACCATTGCTGTACATTAGACCCCCAAACTTGTTAATCACAGCTGGGAGTTTGTAGCTTTGACCAACATCTCTCCATTTCCCCTACCTCCCAGCCCCTGGCAACCACCACTCTGCTCTCTATTTGTCTGAGTTTATCTTTTTTTGGATTCCACATATAAGTGAGATCATATAGTATTTGTCTTTCTCTGTCTGACTTACAAAACTGGTCTTTTATTGAGACCGTGCTTTTGCCAATTTAGAGAATAACATTTTAATAAACAAAGGCTGCACTTTCATAAATTTGTTCCATGAGAGTGGTGGGGCTGTAGATGGAGGTGAAGGTGAAATTGCTGGTGGTCTTGGGATGGTGGTAGTGGTAATGATGGAGCTGCAGATGGAGGTGGTGCTGCTACTGCTGCTGTGTGTGGTCTGTTCAACAGCTAGTCACTCTTGGACATCAGAAGGCATAATTTCCCCCACGTTCTGGTGGTGGGACCCTAAATTTAGAGGACTAGACAAAAGCTCTTAGTTCTGCTCTTCTGTTGAGTACTGTGATTATCTTCTCCAGGCCAGGAGAACTAACCATATTTTATAGATGAGACAGTGGCAATGTTGCCTGTGATGAGGACAAGATGGAGGATATTCGCAAAGGAAAGTAAGGCAGAGCTGTGACTTCAATACCTCTGGAATTAAGGGGCAACTGACCCTGGATTCTGAGTTAATGGAGATGTACTGAGGTTCATGCTGGAGGTGGAGCAGGCATTGCCAGGGAACAGAATTCAGAGTCGGGTTGGTGGGCCTCCAAGGCGACACTATGGCAGCAACGTAATGAACTCTGTTGTCCTTCTGCTCTCCCCAAGCCTTCAGGCAGACTTGACGACTGTTACCACACTATCAGAGCTACACTTTGGGAAGCTTCAGGGGATCCAATGGCTAGGTTTCAGAGAAATGAGACAACAGGGACCTGGGACCTTAAAGCAACTGTTTTCAGAGTGAAACAATGGCCAGGTTGACAGGCGACCACAGGTTGGTTTTGTGGAATATGCAAGCATTCCTCAGAGCTTTCCAGAAAGTACGTGGGAACTTCCCATTGTCCTCAGGATAGAAGCTCAGACTCTTGCTGTGTGAGTGTTAAAGGGATGAGCTTTTCCTCACATTTGCACCATCAGGGTCACCTTCGCCATTTATACTCTAAGGATCCCGAGTCTCTTAAAAAAACATCATTCAATTTTGCAATGGCAAAAAAATAAACACCGGTAAAGATGAAAAGGAAGGGAAGGAAGAGAAGAAGAAGGAAAGCAGGCTGGAGAGAGGGTGGCGCTCTCAGGACATAATCAGATGTAGGGAGGAGGTGGAGCGAGGGCCCTGCCAAGCCCAGGGAATCATGAAAGAGCACAGTGCTTCCTCCCTGGGTTGAAATGTGCCCATGCACCAGTCCACAGAGGGGCCTACGAAAGCCTGGAAAGGCTGGCAGGAAGCAGGGACTATCTGTCATCGAGAAGAAATGCAAAGCCAGAACGAGTCTTTTTGCTCTAGAGACCTGGGCAAGTTGAGGTGAGGCCCAGTGGACCACGTCAGGACTGAGGGCTTAAACCCAGCCCTTGCCCAAAGTCTGGGGGGAGCAGTAAAGGGAGCTGCAGTCTCCTTGAAGCAGCATGGCCCACTCCTCCGAGCAGAAAGGCAGGCAGGAAATGAGTGCCCTGGCACAAGCAGAGTGCAAAGGAAGGCGCAGCCTCTGTGTGTTGCAAGGGGTCCGGAGGAAGAGGCCCTGCTCTAAAGCATGTCTGAGCCAGGTGGCAGCTCCATGGTGCTCTAGAAACAAACACAAAAGTCAGGGCCAAGCATAAACTGCGGGCAGCTTTGCAGAGTTGGGAAAACTTACCAGGCCACTAAAATTCAACTTGGCCAAAAAGTCTCCATGACCTCACTCCTTTTTATGAGCAGCTGTCCTGATACTAATCCTGCCTCCTTCTATAATCCCTTGTTCATGAGCCCGTAGAGAACCTGTCATGAGCCCAAAGCAAATACCCTCTCCCAGAACCCTGGGCTTCTTCGTAACATGTGTCACAATTGCAGTCGGATATTGTGATTGTCCAGCGTCCCCACTGCCAGCTGTAGACCTGAATGTGTCTGTCTGGCACACTGGGCCCAGGCATGGAGCCGGGCCCAAGCAAGCCCTGAGTGCATATTTGTTGTGCCCATCAGCTTGGCTGCAAACATGGGAATGAGAAAACAAGTTGAGTTTGTGTAATTCCATCCTTTCTGATAAAGGCCAGAGGAAATAATATAATCGACTTGGAGTTTTGTCAGATAGGTATGGATTGGTGGTTTAAAGGAACACAAGAACTAGATGTTAAGTTTTGAAAGATTTAAACTCCTCTTCCTTCTACCCCTCCAGTACCCTCTAAGGAACGGCACATCAAAGGTACCTACTGATCCTTTATTTGAATCAACTATCAGGCTGGAAGGAATTTATAGCAAGGTTTCCTATTAAGTGCCTCACACTTTCTACAAAACTTGGCCAAATAGTTTTTCCAGCCTCTGGTCCTTATGAAAGGAATCACCTCCCCTGATCCATTTTGTTTTAGGGGTTAGGCCTTGCTGTGGGAAATTTTTTTCTTAGTAAATAGTTCAACACCAGCTATATGCCAGATCAGGGACAGAACTCTGGGGATACGACAGTGACCAGGATTGACCTTGTCTGCATCTCGGGGCACTTTTCAAACTCACCCTCCTTGCTCTGCTGGCTGGCAGCACATCACAAGTTGGCTCTGGGTAACTGTGCCCCACAGGGGAGACTTCTAATAAAGCCAGGTCACAACAGAAGGCATGGTAGCTGGATCTGTGGGTCACCAGCCACTGGCTAATCACATCTGTCTGACTTGAGGCTACACCAGTGAGGTGGTCACAGATGAAACCGAGGAGGAGGAGGCGGGGGCCTGGGTGCAGGAGAAGCAACCTGGCCTTGGACTTGAGAACCTGGTCCCTGGTTCCTAGGGGCTCGCTTATTTCAGCATTGGCTAGTCAACTTGGTAGGTGAGGGAATAGCCAGGTGCAGCACGATGGACACGCACGAGCACCAACATGCAGAGGTATGGGCGGCAGTCTGGCAGCCTCAGGACGCACTGCCTTCAGCTGCAAGCTTCTCTGGTACTCATTCTGCTCCCATAGAATCCTCCCCACAAGCAGACATGCAGAAACAATCCCACAGAGGTGGGGTATAAACATGCCTGAAATTTGTGGCTTTGCACATCATTCATCTACCAAAAATAATAGAACATTCTGTGTAGCTGAACAGCTGAATTTAGAGAGTATGTGAATTGGTACCATGAGCCTGGCCGAGCCCCAGCAATGTTTCCTAGAAAGACCTCAGGTGGTGTGGGAGTTTTTTATTTGCCCTGGAATATGGAGCCTGGGAGAAGAGATAGAAGTCCTTATACCAAGTCCAGTGTCCTTTTCCTGATGCTGTTTTTCCTGCTTTATCCCATATGGAAATCCAATCATGGTCAGGATCAAGGTACACAATATGGTGTGGCAGTGGGCCCTACCTAAACTTGAGGTGCTCCTGCATCCCCTGCTGGCCCCACCTCTCCCCCTCCCCCACAGTGCCCCAGAAGAAGCCCACATGCATGCTCAGTGTCATGGATAGGCCTGGCTCAGCCATGCCCTACAGTCTTAGGATGTTGTTGTTGGATTTCCAAGTACCTAAGTAGTATCTGAGGCTTTGGGACCCTGGTGAGAGATGAGCACAGAGGAGAGGGCAGTGGAGGAGGAGGGAAAATTTATTGGTTACCTGGCAAACATAAACCCAGGTCTGAGCTTCACACTGGGCTCAAGGACATCAGATCAACAGACCTCAAGTCCATTTACTTCCCTCCCCACCATCTCTCACACCATCTTCTCTGGAACTGATCAAGCCCATCACTGCAAGGTCTCTGAAGATGTGCCCATCACGAAAGGTGAGGGTTCCTAAAGCTTCTAGAAATGAATGACTCAGCCACAGCTGAAAAGACCTCCATATCCAGATGTGGGCATCTGCCTGCACATCCCCCAAAGCACTTCTAGTCTTGTTATCACCTCTGTGACATAGAGCTGGGGTTTCTGCTTCTGTTTTTGTCTCCAGGGACATATGTGGCTCCCTGCTTGGGACTCCTGCAGCACCCCCTGTCCCTTGAGACTACCCCTTCAGCTACCTCTGAGGACCCCACTCAATGCCAAAGGGTCAAAAGCCCCAGTTCAGGATACCCATGTTGTGCCTCCTGTCCTAAAGACACAGCCAGTGGGCCTATCAGGCATTCCTACTTCCTGTGTGAGGACTGGGCTGCCACAAGGCAAAGCAGCACTTGTTGAACATGCCGCACAGGCCAGGCTGCTATGCTCTCTCAGGCCTGTGTGTGGGGCCTACCCCAGCTCCCCATTCCAGGTAGGGGCCCACAACCACCCCAAGCACTTTTGGCTGTACAAACTTGCACCAGCCCCTCTGTTTTGCCATTTCCTCCTTGAATACTTTCCTGTGGCTTCTTATCTGTCAAGCAGCCTAATTTCTTTCAAGATGTGCTCCCAGGCCATGGATGGGACATGGCAGAATATGGAATGGTTTAGTGTCCTGACAACGCTGCCAGAGCAAAAATGACCAGCAGGCTTGGGCATGCTACTGAGGTTACACACCAACTATTTGAATACCAATTGTGAAATTTGCAAATGGGTAAATGCCCTTTTTTTCACAGCAGCCAGGGAATCTGTTCAAAAGCAGCTCTTTTGTATGTATCAGGATAGGGCCTTAGTTACAGAGCCACACAGCAAGCCAACCAAATTCTCTGCTGTTTCATGGGCCTACTACAGCAGGAAGACTCTCCTGCCAAACAGAAAATGACAGATACTGAGCAGATAAATAGGAAGAGGCCATGACTGTGGAACATCAGAGAAAGCTAGCTCCCTCTCAGAGGTGGAAGTTCAGTATGTTCAGAGTAACCCGAGACAGCCCAGGCCACTCCAGCTCCGACAGACAGATGAGGTTACACTAGGAATAACCCACGTTCCATTCCGTGCCCCACCGGCTTGAGCTGGACGGGCCTTCGGCCAGGGAAGGGTTGGCTCCATGCCTGTCCCAAGAGCACTAGGGATGCCTCTCGGGTTCTCCTGAGCAAGCTGGTGCTGCCACGTGCCCCCTGGGCTCCACCAGCCTGGCGGCTGCATGTCCACACCCATGGCAGTGGGCCCCTGCACAAGGGTGCATTGCAACACTGAGAGCAGTTCCTTTCCTGACTTTTCATTTGTACTCCAGGGCCTTCAGGATTTCAGCAAAAGAGCCCTTTAAGAATGGGACCCACAGGACCCCCACCTCCATGGAGCTCAAGGAGGTCTGGACCAGGAGACAAATCTCAGCCACAGACACCACAGGTTACTCAGGGCCCCTTTCATCCCCCAAGGACCAAGGCTTCATTCCCGGGTTCAGCTGGTTGAATCCGGCAGCTTCTTCCCTGGGAGAGTGATGTCCCAGCAGCCTCCTCAGCCCTCATGCAAATGTGGCCAGATCCGTGAAGCCCAGCTAGGGCTGGAACAGAGTCCCACATTTTTTTAAAAAATCAGATTTTTTCTTTCTTAAACCTGCCTCAGGAGGCAGTGAGTCTGAGCTGCAGTCACAGATACAACCAACACTCATCAGAGCAGCAGGTTCACGTCGCTGTTGTTCTAACAGGCTGAGAACCAAATTAATCAAAACAATGCTAGTTATGAAACACTCATTCAAACTTAGAGAGTTTCTATTTTTACTAAAACTATTAAGCACTTAGAAATTTAATTAAAAAAAAAAACTGTAACTGCACTGCCCTCAAAGGGATTGGAAGAAATAGTTCCAAATTCTTATAAACTCTAACACTCCGTGGAGCTCTATAATCATAAATCTACTCTGGCTATAAACTTCCATGGAAGGATAAAAGAGATAAAAATCCTTGCTGGAGGGATTTATCAACTGCCTCCATGTCTATAAATGCTCAATTCACATAAAATACAGTTACGGGGATTAGCTGGAAACCATCTATATTGTTTCAAGAACTTATCCTGGTCAAGCGCTGAGAACACAGGAGTGGGCCTGGAGTTCCTCATTTGTGCTGCTGTCCCAGCACAACTCATGGCAGCCAGAGTTGAATGCAAACAATTCCACAAGACCCTGGCGGGGAGAGAATGCATTTGTAGGGCAAAGTTAACTCTCTCAAATGGCATTATTAGCAACTAGCACATTTCATCCTCTCCATCTCTAGGAGGGAAGCCTGATAACTGCTTCAGAGATATAAACACAGAAACTCAGGTGAGGTTAAAGAGAAGAAAAGTCACCCATGGAACTAGGCTCAGAACATAAAACCAAATCTGAGACCAGCTGGGCCTGCCCATCATAAACAGATCCCCTTATGTCTAAAGACAAAGCCTGTTTGCTTTGCCACTGAGTTGTTTAACAACTTACTTTGGGACCAATTGGGAACAGCTCAGAATCTGAGTGGGCAAGTTCTAGCTGTGGTCCGAACCAGCTGAGGTCCAGCCATAAACTTCTCCCGGGCTAACTCTGTTCCACAAGGCAAGCCTTAAAGAAGTACAGGACAGAAAATCCTCCATTTCTCAGCAGGGGACAGCCAAGACCCCAACTGCCATTTTGTAAACCCTCCAAGGCAAAAACACTTCAATACCAGATTCAAGTGTCAGGTGGAGCAGCGAGGTGGGATCACTAATGAGGAACCCCACTGTATTGGCTCTGAAGCTGATTTTCTTTTGGCGGTAAGTCCATCCTTTTGTACTACTCTTGGAGATCCTGGGTTTAGGCTTCTGCAGCCCACATTCCTGCTTTCCTCCCTGGCAGCCTTTGCCCACAGCCGATGATGGGTGGGGGAGTCTATGAGGCTGAAGGAGGAGGAAGGGACTCATTTTTTTGGTTTAGTTCCTGTTTATCTCTGTTGGCTTCCCCTCCCTGTCTGGTTCCCCTAGCAACACTTCTTGTTCACTCAGGCAGTGCCAATTCCTTCCAGAAGAATCTGAGTTCAGTTTTAGGCTTCCCCAACATTCACAGAATCAACCAAAGCCCAAACAGAGGCAGGGGTACCACCCACACCAGGGCTCTCATTGGATCTGGAGGCACCAGCCCCAGAGAGGAGCATTCCCACCCAGATCCCTGAGACTCAGCCCACATGCCCTCTCTCTAAGTGTCTCAATTTTAGGAAGTCCCTTTGCTCCTCGCCATCTCTACCCCCAGAGTTGGAGGGGATAACTGCTTCCTACAGGCACTACTTCCATTGCTAACTTTGTGTTCACTCACTGCCTTTTCAGTTCCCTGGTTAATGATTCTTTAAATTAAATTATCTCTGATAATATAACTGGTGTGACTCCTGTCTCCTGTCTGAACCCAGACTCATTCACCCACTGTTAGGTCCTGAGCATCTGAAGTGAGAACTAGAGCTTGGGGCTTCCCAGCTCCATCTGACTGCAATACTGGAGGGGGTGTACCCACCCACCCATGACGTACATTCTAATCTGGTTTATCTCAGCCAACCTCTGCATGAGCAGGGCAAGTTCAGATGTAAAGGACATAGTGAGCTTTGTGGCAAATGAAGCTTAAGTGCTGTACAGTCTTGGGGGACGGCTGCAGTGGCTCCTTGCTAAATATTTGAATGTTTTTCCTTGCTGGCCAGAAGGGAGCTGTATGGAAGCATCCTCATCATAGGTTTTCGGGAGAAGATGATCTTGTTATAGTTTTCAGTGGGACTTTCTCTGGCATCCGTATGGAAGTGTATGGGTTCTGGGACAACAGTAGGACCTGTGGCTGATGCAGAGAAAGCACCCCATAATGATAACATGGTCTCTGATTTCGTGTCATTGTACACCATTTTGCCAGAAGTCTTGGATGACTTTTTCCTTTTCAGCTGGATGATGCTGGATGGCTTGTTCAGCCTCAGCGCTTGCTGGCTTTCCTCAAAAGCTTGCATGCATTCCAGTTCTCTAGCTTTGTTGTTCTCAATGAGTCTTTTCACCATAGGGGAGGTATATGTGACATAGGCTGGCCAAGGGTCATGCTCTTCAAGCAGTTCCAGGGGAAGCCCAATGTTTTCTGTGAGTTCTACCAGCAAAGAGAAATTAGGTGATTTAGAGGCTCTCACGCATAATGATTCAATTCTTCAAAGAAGTATAGGGTGATGGAACTACATTTTGACTTTCTCTCAATCATGCATAATAGCTATCCCACACCTGTATTCAACAGGAGTAGAATGTAATCCAAAACTGGGGAACAGAATGACATTCCATACAGCATGTCAGTTAAAGAGCAGAGAACTCAGAATCAAGCAGGCTTGGTTTCAAATCTGTATAACGTCAAATTCTTTAGCTCTGAAGTTCTGTTTTTCACCAATGAAAATAGTTATCGTAAGGCCATTATAAGGATTAAATAAATATATTTTAAGGGCTTGGACCAGTATAGCTCAGGGTTTGAACACATAGGCTTTGCACTTAGACTGCTGGAGTTCAGATTCCTTCTCTCCCCATTTTAAGAGCTGTGAACCTTGAGCAAGTATCTTAACCCTTCTAAACCTTAGTTGCCTCATGTGTAGAATGGTAATTAAAACAAGATCAATTTAATAGGGCTTCCTTGTGGATTAAAGGAAATAGTTTATGTAAAGCCTTTGGGACAGTACCTGGTATATAGTAAACAGTAAATGGTAACTATGGACATTTTGGCTAGGACTCCTTGCCTGCACTCTTTTATTTAACCCTTGTTACACCTTACAATGAGCATTATCCTTGTTTAACAAAAGATGAGACCGAGGCTGACTAGTTTGCACAACTAGCAAATGGTAGGTTTGAACTCAAGTCTAAAGGGCTCAGAAAGCCATAACTTTTTACTGTAGCTGCTTGTCAGAGGTTTTGAGTGTTTGGGAGTTGGGGGCTTGACTAGAAATTCTACCCATTAGTTTACCAAAAAGCCTGTGTCTATGCAGATACTAAATCATGAGCAGGGCAAGTCTTCCTTCTTCCCTCTGCCACTTCATTCTGTCTAGCAGAAAATGCCTCAAAACTTCTCTCCTGCAGCTTTTACATTCCCCTGTTTTCTCAAGTAGTGCCTACTTCCCTTGATTTTATATTACTTTGGTCATTTCTATAGGAGTTTGAGAAGTAGCAGAATTTAAAGGTTCATCTTGCCATTTCCAACCTGAAGCAATGGAAAGCACTGCAAGTGATGATAGTCAAAGGAAGGTGCAGATTAAATAGTTATTCCCAGGCTGCTTCACATGCTCAGGAGCTGGAGCTCAGCTGAGGACAGCTCTGGAGGGAAAGAGCAGGCTGTTGAAGGTTCCATCCCCCTGCAAGAGTATACTCAAACCCAGGAAGGCAAGATGTGTGACAGCACCTCTCACTACAAAGTGCACATCAGAGCTTCCAGGCACAGACTTGACCCTTCATCTCTGTCTCCTCAGCAGGTGTAGAACCCACAAGCCTTGAAGGTCAGGGCCCTTGCTCACATCTGGAAGAGATGGACCTAAAGCTGTCTGGGACAAAATGAGCAGTGCCCTCTCTCATTTCCCTGATGTGCATTATTCCCTCGGCCAGTGCGGCATGAGGGACCATCTCCTATGCCACACCTTCGTCTTTCCACCCCAAATCCTCTGACTTCAGCCAGCCCCACCTCAGAAGCTCCTTGTTAAAGCCGTAAGCCCTACCTTCATCTGTCTTCACCTTTCTTGCATTAGTCCTCTTGTTCATTTTTAGAGGGTTCTTCACATCAGTGGTCCAAATACCTTTAGGAAAACATATTCATTAGCTATGGCCATCCCAAAGTGACCAGAGGAGAAAGCATTTACCAGCTATCCTGGGATCCCAAGTGAAAGGGCCTCTGCCTGAGGCACTCTGAGCCCACCTCAGAGAGGAGACCCCATCTTTCATGAAGCAGGAGTTGGCTCTGTCAGCAAGCACAAGAGATCCCATCAGCCTCCAGGCCCCTGCTGTGCAGTCTCTGAGCTGAAGTTCAGGACTTGATGCTGGGCAGGCCTGGCTGGGGGCTGCGTGGAACATGAAAAAAGTGAAGTAAGAAAGGTCTCCACTTCCAAACGATGCCGTCTTCTCTCCCAGAGTCCAAGCATGGTCATGTCACTGCAAGTGGGCCAAGTTGCTGCCCCCCAGGCTGCACTTCTCAGCCCTGAGCTGGCAGAGATGGCAGCTGCCCAGCTCCGCATCAGAGGCCCTGAGTCCAGGCAGATGCAGGCACAACTTCAGCTCTGCATGGCTGAGCATGCAGACAATTGGATGGAACTGGTACTCTCATGGCTCTCAACCGTAAGGGCACATCCACCTGCGGGGCTTGTTACAGTGCAGACCCCCTGCCTCTCCCACCAGAGAGGCTGACTCAGCAGCGGGTGTGTGGAACCAAAGGAGGCAGAGAATGCAGAAGACTTGTAAGATTTTATTATTAATTCCCTAGTGACTGGAAACAGATCCAGGAGATCTTTTCAATTTCCTTCCAGAAAGGACACATCTGAGAATTTTTAGGAAAGAATTGTGTATCTTATATGTTCAGTTTTGCCATCTCTGTGGCCTTTGAATGTTGGAAAGTGCCACAGAGCATTTCTGTTATCACCTGCCAACACCCAGTGAAAGAATCTCAGGTGGTTTTTAGCAAGTTCCCAAGTGATGCTGATGATGCTGGCCAGGAGACCACACTTTGAGAAGCATCCATAGGCAAATGCTTCTCACACCAAGGAGCACTAGAACTACTGGGAAATGTGTTGAAACCCAGAGGGCTGGGCCCCTGGCCAATGAGTCTGACTCAGTAGGTCTGCTTTGGGTGGGGAGGTGGGGGTGAGAATTTGTATTTCTGTCCAAGTCCCAGGTAATGCAGTAGGTCTGAGCACCACACTCTGAGTAGCCCTAGTTTAGACTGAAAAATGATTCTCAACCTTCCCCTCAGTGGACTTGCTCATGAGTGAAATACTCCTCTGACATAAGCAATTCCCCGATTTTCTACCTCTTTTGTCTTCTACTCAAGGAATCTTTGTGGAATACAAATGAGTATGTTATGGACAGGGACAACCTTAAGAAATTCCACTGTATTTAAAAGTCAATTATTCACAAGTGTCAGCATTTTATTATAACATACCTAACAAAAGCTAGCATCTTAGAGATTAATTCATACTCTTAAAAAAGTGAGTTTTTGTTAAACCTACTCTGACCCAGGCCTTACAGGGTCCCTGCTATTGTCTCAGGGGCAATCTTTCATGACAATATGTTTTTAGGAGAATTCACACTATCATTTTTCTGAGACTAGGGAAGAAATAATGCTCAAATAATCCTCTAATCTTAAGAGAATTTTACAAATAATAAAAAAATTGGAACTGGAAGCATCTTACTTCTTCTTCTAAGATCTACCATGGGACCTCAAAATTTCAGGTCACCCATCCAACTTCCCAGTCACCTGGAGCATGTAACCCCCAGTGTCACCCAGCCCATACCTGTCTAGCTGCAATGAAAGAGAATACTTGACTTATCTTCCATATTGCCAAGCTGATAGGAATGTGTTCATACTTCACCCATGTGGACAGTAGGGTTACTCAGTCATACCACATGGTGAAAAAAAAATATTTTGAGTTGGTGGTATTTTAGGAATTGCGGGTAATTCCTTTTATCCTTTCTTCCAAATTTCTAGTTAATGAACTCTGAAGCCTGAAAGAAGTCTAGTTATTAGTAAATTGTTTCAACATAAGCCTGCAACTGTATAAGCTACTATGTTGCTCAGAACCTCTTGCTTTATGCCACTGGACCCCTCAACAGCCCTCTGTGGCTGGTAGGATGATTCTAGAAAGTGGCTGGTTTTTCTCACACCTGCCGGTGCAGGAACAAGGAAACTAGAAAACCAGGGGAGCGAATGTTTGTGACAGCCTCGACACTCACGTGGGGACTTGTTTGTTTGAAAATAAAAGGAGACAAATAGTTGACATTAAGTCTGAAAACAAGCTGTGGGCTTTTATAATTTCCCTCAGCTCGGCACAAAGGTTCCACTTTGTCTCTGTAAGTGAAATGCAAACCAGCAGTCTATGGACAGAAATGGCATTGACGGACAGGCAGGAGGCGTTGCGTTGACGTGGTTTTCGTGTTTCTTCTGCAGGCACAAAGACCACGTTCACTCCACTGGGTTTTCAAGCCCAGCGTCCCCCACCACCCAATCCCTTATTCCACCATTTCCAGAATCTAGTCTAATAGGCTGAGTTTGACCTAAATAAATTGAAAGAAGTGACATTTGCCTAGCACCTAACATGAATGTGTGACCTTGATCATGATCCTTAGGGCTTCAAATTAAATAAGATGGGGATGAGGATGAATTCCTGTCCTGCGTCTCTCACAGAGGCACAGCCATTATAATTAAATGTCTGGAGATAAAAGTGCTTCTAAACCAGCAATCCCTCAACTCAGAGGCACAATGGAATTACTGGGGATCTTTCAAAAATGCAAATGCCTGACTCCTACCCACAACATTGTGATTTAATTGGAGTGGGATGGAACACAGGCATCAGAATTAAAAGCCTGATTCTAATGTGCAACAAAACTTTGAGAATTGCTGTTTTAGAATCTAGACCAAAAACCACTGAAGATGTAAGGGATATGAGCTACTTACAGGAGGGGAAACAGGTCCAGGAGATCATTTCAGTCCTTTGGCTATTCTAAGACATGTTTTCATTCAAGTGACATTTCATTCAAGCATTCTTTATTACACATACTCAGTACTGCATATCAGTGACCTTTAAACATTTAGAATGACCATGGAGCACTTCCACCACCAGCTGCTTATTAGAGAATTGACTTAAATCAAAAACTAGTGCCTTAAAGTACTGAACTAAGAAAACTGTGGCTGTGAAGGATACTCTCCTGTAGAGCTAATCTCACTCTCTGTCTGTGGCCACAAGCTGCATCCTTATCTCAGGGAACCATCTTGCAGAAGGATTTTGTGGGTTCCAACAGGACTGATGGATGAATACACTGGCACAAGCCAACCCCACTCAGACTTTAGCCCTGATGATGCTGTGAAAGTAGTGCCATTTGCAGTCTCATGATAGGCAAGACATTATCCCAATCCAGTGTTTCCCAAGCCATGTCCCATAGAATGCAGGAATCTCTCAAGACATTAACAGGTGTTACTTAGGAGGGAAAAATGGTCCATGGTGAGGTTCACCCTGTATGGCCACATAAACTGTTTAATCCAGGGGCACTGTTTACATAGTCTATGGTGTTGTGGACTCTAAGTTTAGCAGGCCTGTCCTTAGTCAGGTAAGTTTTAAAAATGACATGTTAAGCAAATTCCTTTAATGCAGACTTCTCAGGGCCTGTACTATGTTAACTTGATCTGTAACTTCAAAAGGGAGATTGATTTGCAGCATCCCCTACTCTGCTTTGCAGATTAAAATCCAACATCCCTAATCTCATTTGACCATTGAATTGTTCATTCAGTCATTGGATAGGACATCTCTTGAAACAGGTAACCAGGAAAACATTTGTGTGGACTCTGAAATCTGTCTCCAGCCCTTGTTTCGGAATTGTGAGCATCAGATAATGTTATGACATAAGAGGATGGAAGGATGAACTTGCTAAGGGTACAGCTGGGTCTTCAATGGCTTACTTCCTCTGAAATCAGTCTCAGAAGGCTGGTCCCACAAAAGTGTCCATACTTGGAAGACTGAGCCAACATGCAGACCTAATGCTCGACTGGAAACTAGACTCATTTCCCTCTGTTCAGCCTCTTTCCTCTCTTCTCTGCTCCAATCTGTGGATGTCTTGTATTGCTGTGTCTCCTCTCTTATTCCTTTTGCTCAGCCATACCTAAGAGTCTTGTCTTGCCCCAGAAGGAGAACCATGTTTTCCGAAACAGGAAGCTGATGCAGGTTCTGTTTCACCCCTATATGTTATCCTCCTCTACCTCTCATTTCCTCCCCTACCCTGTTTCCTTGTCTGCTCTCTGGCTGCTCCTCATTTATTTTTGCCTGAAGAGGAAGCTGCCACTTAGGCCAGAAGTGTCTTGGAAGGTTTTCTGTAAGATCCAGAGAAACATTTCCGGGCATGGATCAAGCCAGTCCATGTGGTTACTCTGTCCCAAGAGACCCCGGTGTGTGCTCTAACCCTTTCAGGTCTGGGGAAACACAGTGTACATCCACAGAATTCCACTGAGCCTTGCCTTATCCTCATTCTCTCTGCCTTTTACCTTGCCCCCACTGCCATTGAAGCTATGGAAACTCTTGCCATAGTCCCACCTCTACCTGACAGGCTCTAGGAGGTCACACACAAATAACGGTTTGATGTGCCTTTAGCAACACTGATGCTGGGGCACACTGCGGCTCCTAGAACTGTTAAGACAGAGGAAAATGGGGGTAGAGAGAGGTAAGTTGGCTTTCAGGAAAGAAGAATTCTCGGGCCCCTCCTTATTCTGCCACCTCCCCTTCCTTCTCGCTGCCCCTCCCCAGACAGGCACACTCCAAGGTGAGGAGAAAGAAGCCCATTACTGCACTCTGCTAAAAAGTCAAATTGCATATGGAGGCAGCTGTTGTCATTGTCAGCATGTTCTGAGGTAGACTATGCCTCTTTCTGGGGGAAGCAATTGCCTCTAACTACATACAGGGTAAGGAAATAGGAGTCTAATCAGAAGTGCCCATCATCTTACAGAGACCTGGCATCATTGATTCACCACTTACTGGGGATGGGAGGGGGATACCCTGCTTCTTGATCATGCTCCTGTTCTCTATGTATTTTCTCTAAGAATTATGTCCGTGCCTTGAGAGACACCACAGTGGAAATAGAGTTCAAGTATCTATGGCCATGCAGCATCAACCCATTCATCCATTCATGAACACATTCAACAAATCTATATGGTGTGGGTGGGTCCTGCACCCATCCAAAACATGTCACGAGTGCTCCACACCCGCCTCTTGCTTTGGAGTCTATACTTCTCAGTGTCAAGGGTCCACAAGGCAAGTTTGTTTCCCATGCCAATGACAACTCAAACAAGAATGATCCCTGTCACCCTTATCATCAAAAAAAAAAAAAAGGAGAGATATCCTTGAACATAGGCCAAACCTAGTCATATCAGCCACTGTGCAGACAGGTGTTGAATGTGCCCATGTACTAGGCATGGCACCAGGTGCTGGGAATGCAGAGCAGCAGGATGTAGAGCCCTGGTTCAAGGAGCCCACAACCCCATGAAGAGACAAGCCATAAGCTTCCCAACTCAGTCTGAATGGGGAGAGCTGTCAAGAAATAGGCTCAAGAAGGGAAGATGATTGTGCTGAATCTTGAAGAACAAGAACGATGGGCAGTGGGTGTAGTTTAAATGCCAGGTTCAATGTTTTCAAATCCCGAGTAAAGTGCTTCTATTCTCAGGGCCCGCATTTTTCTCCCAGGGTGCAGATCATACAAGCTGTTTCCAAATGGCATGTTTTCTGCATAGGAATGAAAATGTTGAGTTGGCTGAATTAATGCCTTACAAATTCACTTCAAGAAAAGGCACTGGGCATTGTATACCTGTTAGGTGCAACTGCGAATTTAATCATATACTTGTCCAAGGAATTTTAAATCAAAAGTATGAAAATCCCCATTTTAAGATGTAACATGAAAGCCTGTTAGGCACAAAACATATGTGGCCATATTATCTACAGATCAAGTTCCCAATTTTAATATATAATTTTCTGAACAATCCAAACAGGTATAATCAGAGTAGAGCTTTTCAACCTTTCCTTCTGTAGGCAGTTTGGGGTGTACATTTGTACAAACAGGCAGACAACTAGAAATGATAAGAAGAAACAGGGAGCAAGAAATAGCCCCGCAATCTCATGTTCAGGAAACCGTACATGAAAGGCTTTAGGCAATTTGTGCTCTGAGCCCCTCTCTCTGCCCAACAGCTGGCTCCTGAGCAGTGGGATCATGAAAGTGTGTGGCCTCACTCTGTCTAATCAATCAGGGAGAGGAAGTCCTGCTCCTCTGGAACAATGGAGCATTGTGAGCTGAGAGAAGGCATGGGGGAAACAGACAGGCATTTCCCAGGACCTGCCTCCATCAATGGGCCAGGCCATCCCCTTTTAAAATGCTCAAAGCACTAGCAACCCAAGCTGGTGTTTGTTTTGAAGAAAGTGATGCACATTTGAGACTTTGCCAAGAAGCAAAGAACTAAAGTAGTTACCTTCTATAGGATTCAACCATTCCATCAGCCTATTGAGAGCATGTGTTCAGTGTCACACAGTTATCCCAATGCATGGTCAAACACAAGAAAATCCATGCATCACACATTGCACCCAACTCTGGGACAACAGATAACTTCAGATTATAATTAAAACTCCTGATGGTCTGAGATGAGTTTTCCTGAGCTGAACCAAAATCCAAATAAATTGCCGCCTGAAAATTAAGAGTTTGTACTTTGTCCTGAATCTCTTTATTCAGACTAAGCAATAATTTTAGACCTAAAACAACTTACAAAATGGAAGTTAAACAAAAGGAAAATGTAACATTTGGGGATGAAGCAAAGGAAGGAAAGTACTGTGAATGGCCCTCAGCACTGTTAAAACAGAAGATGGAGTAAAGGAGGCCACATAAGGCTGTGCATGGACAACTCTCTCCAGTGAGCTGAGTCACACATCTTCCCCACGTGTGGCTATCCCCACACTCACAAAGGGATGATGAGGAACTAGAACAAATTACCTCCTTTCCTAGATGAGCAATTTGAGCATGTGTCACATCAGTGATAGCCAGTTGTGTTCTGCTGCATCAGTTTGTATGTGTTCTCTTAACTGAAATTATATATCAGCATTATATGAAGTCTGGGCAATGCTATCTTTTCATTGTATAATCCCATTAACGACTACACAACCGTCACCTGTGTGCTCTCACCCAGTCCTTACACGGTTATGGTCACAACACATGCAGATCCTTTGAATTCATCATTTTTGCTCTAACGTTATATTGTACTTTCTCATGTTCTTAAAGATTTTTCATAATTATTATAGAGGCTGCTTAACAATCCATCAGGTCAAAGAACCAGTATTAATCATGTCTCCATTTGGGAATTTTGAAGTGTTCCCAATTTGAGCCACTGTAAATAATAAGCTGTCTTTTAAAATGAAAACTCACTGGCACGCTTCCACTTTTTATAAACCTCTGTATAGCAAGGTACTCAGGAAAAGTTGGCTACTGATGGTTGTTAGTCTCCCCCAAAATTCAGTACTGCCAAAGCTATTACGCTTGCAACCCTGAGAGGTGAGCAGTCCATCAGGTTCCCCTATCTTCGTGGACAAAGAGCAGCTAGGATATTTGCTGCAATGCCTCTAGGGTTCCCACCAGCTCCAGGGCTACCATTTGTCAGAGCACAGACCGTAGTGATGGGCCAGAAACTAAAACGGTGTCTGTGAGCGAATGGTTCCATGACAAGTGTGAGGCTGACTTCAGGCAGAAAGCTGGAGCCAAAGGCCCCCACTACCACCCTGGTCACAGGAGGATTAGGGAAGACTTTAAAAAGAATCAGCTCCCTGTGGCCAAGACCAGCTATGTACAGGGAAATTGCCCCAAAAGTATTCTATACAACCTGATGCTTTGTTAAAATTGCTTGTGCTAGCAAGGAAATAGCAATGGAATCAATGAAAAATACTCTCTAAACTTTCAAGTTGTGATGTCCACAACTCAAGCTGTAGGAGCCAAGTGAAGGCCTTCAACAACCCTCTCCAAATAAGAAGATGCAAAATAATCCCCACAATTGTCAAGATATGGTGTGAGGGTTGAGGGACTCAAAGAACCACAAAGTGCAAACCAATTCCCTTTATAAAGACACAGACAGCATGAACCATTTGGTGAAGGGGCCACTGGCCTCAATTCCCCACCCCAGCCCCCAACTCTAACAAAGCTATTCCAATAGTGTTGCTCCCAATAAACATCATTGGTGCTTAATGAGGTCTCAGATCCATCAAGAAATTGTCAAATGGTGTCCCATACTTTCTACTGAGAAAGCAAGAAAGTGTGGAAAAGATTCTTCTAAAGTCTGCAAGTTTCCTCCAGCACTGTGCAAGTTACAGCTTGCCCTGGACTTGGGAATGTCATTATTTGTTCTCCAAGAAGTGAATGAATGAAAAGGGGGTTAACTGGCTATATGACTTGAAGAGGCCCCTTTTGCTCCTGCTCACTCAGCAATCTTCTGAAAATTGATATATTAAATAACACAGTATATGTCCTATTACAAATTATTATACTGACATCCTACATTATTCATCATTTTCCTTTGAGTTTGGTCAAAATTAATCACTTCCCGAAAGCTTATCACTCTATGTCTTTAGTGCCATTGGGACCTTGATAAATTAATCAAAATATATTCCTAACAACCATCTCTCTTCTGAGAAATTCTTATTTCTGCCTGCCTGTTAAACAAGTTCCTCTAAGTGTCAACTTTTCATCAAATTTAAATCTATTCAAAATGAAGCTTAGTATTGATTGTCACCCTCTTCTTCTACAGACATCTCCTCTGCCTTCATGTCCTGCTTCAGTCAATGACATCACTAACCTTCCTGCCCCTCAGAGTAGAACCTCATTTCCTCCTTTCCTCTTATACTCCAAGTTCAGGGTTCATTCCCCAAAAATGTCTTGCAATCTCTCTATTCTCTTCCTTCCAGTTTATCCTCCACATGGCTACTGCAAGGATTATCATTTATAATTGTATTCATCCATTCATTCAACAAATACTTACTGAATGTTTATACTGTACCAACCACTGCACCAGCCATGACATTCGAATCAGAGAAAACCAACCTAGAAAAATCTGACCATGCCACACTTCTGTTCAAAACTTATTTACTCCCTATTGCTCATAAGATAAAATGCATACGTCTTAGCAAGACCCTTCAAAATTTAGTCCTATAAAAGCTTCCCAATTTTGGCCCTTATCACTGCAACTCTCTCCCTCCACATACACAGACACATGCACACCTGACACCCCAGTGACTCTAAGTACCCATCACTTGCCACACTCGCCAAGCTCTTGTGCCTTTACTTCTTGGCATGTCCTGTCGCCTTTGTCTTGAATTCCCTCCCCACTCCCCACTTCTAGGGAGCTGCATGTCCTCCAAAACTCAGAGTGTCACTCAGCCCCCAGGGAATCCTTTCTTAACTCTCCCAGGAAAAGAATCTGTTCTTCCCTGTGCTCTCAGAAGAAGGCAAAAATGACCCTATTCTATATAGCATTCACCACATTATGTTGAGAAAATGGCCAGGGGGAAAAAATATGGAATTTACTTGGAATCTGGAGTAAACTGATGACACTGTATTAAAAATCTTAAAAGCTGAGGATAAGAAGCTGCCATTTGGAAACACCACACCCCCCCATACATCCCCAAGGCTTTCTGCTAAGAGGGCTTTGTCAAACCATCACCAAGGGAAGCCCCCCCACCCCGCCTTTCGACAGCCCAGTCCCCACAGGTGTCTCAGGGGAGTGTTGTTTGTCCCCTCACAACCTCCAGCTTTGTGGACCTGGAGGTGGGTACTTGTCCGCTCCTCCCCACAGCCATTCTCCAACCATTTTCCCTCCTGCTTCTTTGCAGCTCATGCCATCAGCCTACACCAGCCCCTCGTCCACCTGATTGCTGCCTGCTTCCAGTCCCTGGCCTCTGTCCCTCAGTCACTGATGATTTCAGCTCCTGAACACTGGCTTCCTTTGCACTTTTACTCTATCATCAGTGGTTTCTTCTTCATCTCATAAATGATCCATATGAATTCTTAGTCCAGCCTTCCTTGACCTACTTACTTCCATTAATATAATGGGGATAATATAGCATCTAATACATGTCTTCCTCTCAGTCTCCACCACTGACTCCTGCAGTTACTCCACTTTTCTTATCACTACCAATAACTGCACTATGTCCACAGGATCAGCTGTGAGTATACCATTCTGTTACCCTCTCTGTCCTTCCAGCTCACTCCCTCAAGCAGCTCCCAATCTAACACATCCTCCATTTCAATCCACTCATCCTACCTTTCTCTCTCAGCCTCCCCTTTATGTCCTCATTTCCTGCTTTATTCTGTTTAAATTCCAAGCTCTCTCTTTATAATCTCTTGCAAAAGACTGTAACCTCTTTATGCCCCCCTTTACCACATTTGCATGACCAAGCCACAGTACTAGAAAACCCACTGTCGGGCTCTTCTGAGTGTACCACCTCAGCAAATAAACATGGTGGGAGGAAAAGACAAATGTGCAGACAGGTCTCACATGACATGGTAACAGCTAAAGTTCCTGTGCCATGTGCTATGGTACCAGGTACAGTCTACCTGCCTTACCTAGATTAACCAATTTAATCCTCACAAAAATATTATGTATTATATGCTACATTATCCCTATGTTACAAGAAAGGAAGCTCAAGTCCATAGGGATGTTCAATAGCACATCTGAGATCACTTAAGATTTTCACTCAGGTTGTCTAGCTGCAAAATCCTTTTGTTTAATGTTCCACACCCTTGCTTCTATATCTCAAAGTCAGTCAACATGATTGGCCCACCCTAATATCCCCCTTTTCCAAGTCTTTTCACTTTCCCACTCCCCAAACAGTGATTTCAAACCAGCTCATCACCTCCTCCCTCTCTCAGTTGATGTCCTTGCCCACCCACCTTGGGGGAAAGTCCAAGAATCCATCAGGAACCCCTTTGCCTGTCCACCATTACACCCACCAACTGCGCTATGCACACTGCTTTCCCCCCGCATGGTGGTGGAGGAAGTGTCCCTCTTCTAAACAAAGACTGTCTCTCAGTTGTACCTCAGGCCCCTCCCACCTTACCTTCTAAGATTCAATGGCCCTGGATAGTAGACCACTCTCACATTTTCCCAACATTCTTCTACTTGGCTTCTGTGGACACCACATGGACCTATTTTTCTCCCATGCCACTTACCACCCGTCTTCACACACTCTGTTGATGATTTCTGGGCTCCCTTCTTTTTTCTATCTTAACATACCCCCAGGGTGGCATCAGTCAGTTCAGTGGCTTTACATCTCATATACTTGCCAAATCTTAATTCTAGCCTGTTCCCTTCCCCAAAGGCCAAACTTATATATGCAACTGCCATTCATACATCTTTGCTTGCATAGTATCTAATGGGATGTCAGACTTTTCATGGTTTAAACGGAACTCTTGACCTTACTCCCTAATATGTTCCCCTCCAGTCTTTTCCATCTCAGAGAGAGACACTATCATCCACAGAATTGCCTAACTCAAAAATCTAAGGGCTGCTTTTTATTCCTCTTACTTCTTCACTTAGTATAGCCAATTCATTATTCTACACACACCCCCACCAACCCTCTGCCATTATGTAACTTCTCTGCATTTTTATCCTTATCCCAGACATCAATACCTACTCATTGGATTACCAAATGCCCACGACTTGGTCTCCTTGCTTCCACTCTTTTCCCTTTCAATTCTTTCTCCACAGAAGATCCAGAATGATCACTTTCAAATATAAATCAGATTAAATCATTCTGCTGCCAACATTCCAAAGGCTTCCCATTCCATTTAAGATATAATTCAAATTGCTTACCTTGACCTACAAAGCTGTCCTTGATCTAGCTCCTGCCTATCCTTCTAGCTAGTGCTGCTTCCCCTCATCACTCCCTGCAGCAGCCACATTGGTCTTTCTCACCTTCTCAAGCACACTGACCTCATTCCCATGTTGGGGTCCCTCTCCAGCAGCTCCCTCTGCCTGGAATGTGTTTTTCTTTTATCTTCACATAGATGGTTCCTTCTCATAAGTCAGGATTCAGCCTAACTATGAATTCTTCAGTGAGGCCTTTCATGACTGTTGTTTTTTGTTTAGGCAGTACTTCATGACTGCCTAAAGTAGCCACCTATCACTACCACGTCTCCTGTTTTTAATTCTCTGCATAGCACTATTCCTCCCTGGCATTTCTTATGATTTTCTCATTTGTTTTCTCTTTACCAACTAGAATGTAGGTTTCATAGGAACAAGGATCTCATCATCACATTCATTGCTCTGTCCTCAGGCACATGGATCAGAATCATTAGATAAACAGATGTTACTGCACTTGCCACAGCAATTTCCTCTGGGATTTCCAAGGATTATTGGAAATCCAAAAATCCAGTAGGCACACACCTATACAGGACACAAAGGAAACCATAGACTAGTTGACTTGACAATAGCCTCTAGTGATAAAGGTCAAATTGCAAAAGGTGGGACATTATACTAATAAATATGATAACTAAATATAATTAAAGGAATGGCCTGGGTTCAAATCCTAGCACTGTCACTTACTGCTTTTAAGTGGGCAAATCACTTCCTCTCTCTCTCTCTTTCTCTCAGTTTCTATTTCCCCATCTGTAAAACGGGAATGGCATACTTCCTTCATAGGATTATTGTGGAGATTGAATGACTAAATGAGGCACTGCATGTGAGGTGCCCAGGAGAGCAACAATGCGATGACTTACAGCCACAGCAGTCCAGGCTTCAGGCTTTCCTGTAAGGAGAAGGGGAACTCTGTCTGATACAAAAAGCCTATGGCACTTAAATGTGCTGAATTCAAACTCAGCCTTCGCTCTGAGCCTCTGTTTCCATCCCCACTGGTCCAACAGTGTTCCACCATCAAACATGGCCAGATCTGACCACCACCAGACGTAGCGCCTGGGGTAGCTTCCATTTGTCATTAGTGGATGTGACTGCTTTTCACAAACATATGATTTCTTTCCTCAGAATGATTGTAAATTTAGATGTATGACCCCTGCTCTCCAGTCCCTTTAGCTCTGCTTCCAGAACTACTTCTATGATGCTCCTTCTGGGAGGCCCACCAACCCTCAGGTTGACTTACACATAACCCCCTCTGTGCTTCATCTATTTAGGACCATTTATCCCATTGTGTTACTTGCTTGGTGTGTGTGTGTCTCTCTCTTTCCCTAAACTGTGTTTCTTAAGGCTCAGAAGTAAGATAGTTAAATTCCAGCCCACTCTTAGCCCACATGTTGTCTAGTTCAAGGACTAATTATGGTCCTAACCCAAGGTCAGACTAAATGATCTCGTTCCGATCTCCTCTCATGCTCACGTCTCCTGCCTAGAAGTGTTTGTAGGTCCCTGGTAAAGCTCATTTTACCAGGTTCCTGAGGAACATAAAATGAGGAAGGTAAACACAAAATATAATGTAACTATTACAGATAGTTTTGGAGAAAATGGACAGTTAAATATATAGGAAATTGTTGCCTATGGTTACTAGAGAAAATGGCAATTATCAATTCTCTAGAGGCCAAAAAAGAGGCCTTTTGAAATTGAGGAGAGATATTTAGTGATAGTTTCAAATGAATCTTTCTAGGCACAAATACAAACAAATAGCACACAGTGGAGCATTGCTGCTAACCACATGTAGAATATGCATGGGTAACGTGCCAGAAAATTTTGAAGTTCTGACAAAAGGAGTTTTGTTGAGTCAGACATCCAAGTGAACAACAAAGGCTGTAATGTGCCTCCTTGGCACAGTGGGGAGATGCATTGCATACTTGTAAGACCTGGGAACAGGCCCTTCGCGAAGTATGAAGTATGCGTTGATGCCCCCTCCCAGCAGAGGCCTGGCCTTTACATCCACCTTCACAGCGCATCACAAAAAACAGCTCTCTCCCTGCTGTCCTCATTGTGCTTCTGTGATTTTACTATGCATGTATTTCAATATCTTAAGAGGGCAACTACTAAGAGAACTAGCCAAAATTCCTAATAAGGAAAAGCTACAAATTAAACAATTGTTTGCAGTAAAGTGTAGCACAAAATTAAGAGCATCTTTTCAGCACAGGCCAACTGCTTCTTAGCTGTGTGACTGGAAATGAGATACTTAAACTTCCTCAGTGTTATTTTTCCCATCTGTAAAATAGGGTCAACAGTAGGGAGTATCTGTGGGTCACAATGAGGATTTTTTCATGAGATGTTCATAGAAAGCATTGAGCACAGGGCCTAGGCATGTGGTAAGACCCGTTGGCTGGACTGTTCTCCACATTGATGTACAGAACTGTGATTCCCTCCACAATGCCAAATAACATGGTCCAGATCTCAGGCTGGAGAAATTAGTAACTAAATGCATTTCACCCAGAACAGTTGAAGATGAGGAAAGAGACTGGAACAGCAAGAGGTCAGGAGATAGGCTCAGGGGACCCTGCGGCAGAACTGCTGCCACACTGCCATCCCTACATCTCAGCTATGCCACCTTATCTGCCCTGCTTTTTAGGTCCCGACAGCCCAAGTTATCCCACTCATACCCTCTGCTCCATGAAAGGAGACCTCTGGAGATCATCCTTGATCCCGAGCAGCTCTGAGGCATCATGTTCACTGCGGCCACACGTGCATGTGTTCACAGGAGTAGGACGTATGAATATTCCCTGGGATGAGCAAGAGTCTACAAACTACACACTCAGTACACACGGACACAGGCACATGAGCACATATACACACACATGCACACGCGCATACTCTGTGGAACTCTCCGGGTCACAGCCATGTCTTCTGTGTGGCCTCCAGTTCTGATACCCCTCGTCCCAGCTGAGTTCTGTTTCTCTTCTCAGGTTGCAGCCTGGTCTAAAGTGACTTAAGGAGTGAAACTGGGCCAAGAAGTCTCGCCAGATTCCTACTGGGAATGATCTACAGACTTAGGCGTGCAAGCAGGGTTGAAGGGGATGCAGGGTGGAGCACACACAGAATTCAGAGTCAGGAGAATCAGTTTTGAAATCCAGCTTCACCTTTTTCTGTGTAACCTTAAGCAAGTTAATTTTTCCCAACCTCAGTTTCCTTGTAGGCAGGATGAGAAACAGCCTGCCTCAGCAGATGTTATGATGGCATAGTTAATTCAGGTAGACATATTTCATGGCCCATAAAGATCTTAAAAACTGCCTGCTTTTGTGTGGAAGGCAAAGAATCGTGAACTAATGGTGTAAATTTCCTTCTCTAGTTTATGGCTGGGGACTCATCTTGGTAACAAGAATGCTGAATAACACTGGTACCCAAGGTGAACCCCAAAGACAGCAGCTGTTGTGGAGCTTCATTCAGAGGATGACGAGGACCATGGAGAGTGGTCAATTTGTATGCAGGCTCAGGCTCATCTGCCTCCCTCTGAGTAGAAGTGGGATGGGACAGGAGAGCAGAGGTTACATGTCACTAGTTTAGAAATTCAGAGTTATTTGCTCCTGAGAAGGCCTCAGGATGCTACAAAAACAAAGTTCCAAGAGGGAATATAGAACTCATTTTCCTCTCCCCATCACAGCCACTGGTCATCAGAACTGGGGGACATCAGGGCCCATGAGCTCACAGGTACAGCAGCAACTGGGCCCATGACACCTGAGGTGGGCAGCCTCCCAGGTGACCCCCTAACAACTCCCACTTCTGGGGTTTACATTCTTGTAAAACCCTCTCCTCTTGAGTATGAGCTGCATGTAGCAACTGACTTCTCACAAACAGAATAAGATAAAAGTGATAGGATGTTAATTTTGAGATTAGGTTACAAAAAATTGGAGTTCCATCTTGAACCAACTCCCTCTCTCTCTCTCTTTCTTTCTCTGTTTACCCTTCTGAGGGGAGCTAGCTGCTGTGATGAGCCACCCTGTTGAGAGGCCCATGCCTTAAAGAACTGAGGGAGGCTTCCAGCCAACAGCCAGCAAGGAGCCAAGGCCCATAGTTTCATCGGCAGTGAGGAAGTAAGTCTTGCCAATAACCACGTGAGCTCAGAAGTGGATCCTCCTGCCATTGAGCCTTCTGATGGGACCCCAGCCCCAGCCAAAACTATGACTGTCCCACACCCCAAAGAGACCCTGAGACAGAGGCACACAGTTAAGTTGTACCCTGATTCCTGATACACAGAAACTATAACAAACTTTTGCTTTAAGCAACTAAGTTTTGGGGTAACTTGTTTTACAGCAAGACATGACTGACACAAGGCCCTGACCGGACACTCAGGGGAAACATCCAGGGAGACTAAGCCGGGAAGGGATTCGTCCTCTGCCAGCATGGGGAGCCTCTTCGCTGAGCAGTTAGTCCTTTCACCCTACCTCCATCTCCAGAGGACAATGCAATTTCTACTACAAGAAGATATGTAAGTGAAGAACTAATGGTTATAAAATGTCATAAAAATGAGGCCATAGTCCAACAGTCCATCTTGAAAAAGCCATGCGGACAAAGAAGACACACTGACTGGGCCAGAGGGGTCAGCATCAGAACAAGGGGCAGACAAGGTGGGAAGGGGGCTCAGACACGGGGCTAGGGGCTTGCTTTGCACGTTACTTGAGGGGTATAGAAAGCTGATATTTCAGTGGTTCTTTTTAAAACCAAGTAAAAACGCCCTTGGTAACAAAATGGCTTTGTGAAAGCAGCCAGATCAAAACTACAAGTTCTATCAGGGAACTACTTTATCCAACCTCATGAGATAAATACTGTGTGGACCCCACCTAGGCTCTGAAGTCAGGGGGATTGCCACTGATCTTCCTTTCCTGCTTATGCCCGCACAACGCTCATGTGCCCACACACAAACACACCATAATAAGGGTTTAAGAGTAGGAGCTCAGGTGCAGACTGATGGGAGTTTCAAGGCCACCTCCTGCCCCATGCCACCATTGGATTTGGGCCATTCTGATTCAAGAGGCTGAAAGGCACCTGCCCAGAGGCTGGCATATCACCAAAGACTCCACAGAGGGCAAGTCATCACGGAGTTCCCTGAGAAAGTTCCCTGAATTTTTGTTCATTATCCCAGAACATAAGAATGAAGAGATTATTGTGCACAGTGGAAGTAAAGAGCACCTTTATCTTCTAAGTGATTCTATTGGTTTCCTGGAGTTCTCTGTGTCTTTAAAGCTGCTCACGTGTCAACACTTAAAGAGAAGAATGTCTCTCATGTGGTTGGATCCTCATTGGTCACCTTCTTCAGCAATAAATCACAGCAACAGTGACAGGATACCCCCTCTCCCCCACCAACCGGCACAGTTCTGAGAGACCCAGCCAGCTATGTTGGGGACAGGTCTTTCCAGCCCTGTGCCTCACGTCAATAGATCTCTCTGCACTTCAGTTTTCTCCTGGGGAGAAAAGAGGATTTGGATCTGCCGTTCTCTCGTCTCCCATCCAGCCCTGACCTCCTGGCGCAGCAGGACCCAGAAACTGGGATGCACTTAAGTTTCCACATTCCACCAAATGAATTCCTTATGGGCTCCACTGCTGGGTGCATATGAACAGAGAAAACACTGCAAGCCCTGACCATCAAAACTCAGCTGGTTTCCACTCCCTGCTGCATTCCAGAAAAGCTGACTGTTGCCCTCCAGGCTGGGAAGTGAGAAACGCACAGGGGAAGTTCTGAGTAGGACCACAACAAGCCCCTCCTGGGCACAGAGCCCACGGAGCCAGACCCGCAGTCTTTCCATCCCCCGAGTGGAAATTCTAGACACAGACAGTGCCCAGACGGACCTTGCATTCACTCCCCTGCCAACTGCCATAAACCCGGCTCTGTCCTGCTGGAGCTTCAACATGCAGCCAGAAATCTGGAAGAATTTAACACCCAGTCGGTTCAGACACAGGAAAACATTGTTCAAAGTAAACACTGGAATCCCTCCTCATCATCCAGGAATGTGGAGCCAGCAGAGTTGAGATCAGCAGCTTCTCAGAGAACGCTGGCTGCATAGATCTGCTTAGGGCTTCAGCCTGTGACAGCCAGCAGGGTCTCCAAAGCTGTTTTCTAGCTAAGACACTGTGGAGACTGGAGGGTCAGCACCTGGGGCTTCTCCCCTGGAGGGCAGTGCTGCCCTTGGCCTCCAGCTACAAAACTCACGACTGCCCCACAAGACCAAACGTATAAGCAAGAGCCTAGCGCTGACCCTAAACTTGGGAAAATCTGAAGGCTATGTTCCCTGATGGAGCTGAGCTGGGCTCAGGAGGCCCTGGGACTTTCCATTTCCTTTGCCTGAAGCAGGCTGTGAAAGAATCACTTTTCCTGGAGGAAGAAAGAAGGCTCTGTGTGTGAAGGGAGGGTGCAGTGCCTCCAACCAGAAGACATGTATGCTTGATGAGACGCGGCCACCAGCGTTCACGGCGCCTTGACTGAGACTTAACTAATTCCATCTCTCAAAAGCCATGTGCCAGGTCCCCACCCACTTCCTCCAGCCCCAGGGAGCAGGGAGAGCACACTAGTGTCACTGGGCACTGCATAATGGATCCCAGAGGAACGTTCCGCGTGAAATCACTTATGTCACTGTGTTCCTCCACCTAAGCTCCACCCACACAGATGCAGGCCTGAACTGAACTGTTAAAAGGTTTCTGACAGTCGAAATGTGAAAAAAAATAAAAAAAGAAAGAAAAGAAAAACAAATCCTGCAAGTTATGAAGGGTCCTAGGAGAATGCAGAGAGTCCAAAGACTGGCCACTTGGCTGTAGGAAGCTGTGAGCAGACTCCTGTAGGCGGGGCTGTGAGGAGTGTGGGGCAGCGGCAGCAGCAGCAGCAAATCTGGGGTCAGGGGTTCGAGGGGTGGGGGGGGGGGTGGAGGACAGCCTGTCTGACTCTGACCACAGCATTCACCCCATTTCTCAGCCCATTGTGTATTTAATTCACTTATTGTTGTGCAGATTTATTTTTAAGTATATTTTATTGATTATGCTATTACAGTTTTCCCAATTTTTTCCCCTTTATCCCCCCTCTGCCCTGTACCCCCAACCCTCCAGCATTCCCCACCCCTTAGTTCATGTCCATGGGTTGTACATATAAGTTCTTTGAGCTCTATTTCCTATACCATTTTTTACTTCTCCCCATCTACTTTATACCTATCAATTATGCTTCTTCTTCCCTGTACCTTTTCCCCCCATTCCTCCCTTCCCCTTCCCCACTGAAATCCCTCCGTGTAATGTCCATTTCTCTGATTCTGTCCCCGTTCTGTTTGCTTAGTTTTTGTTTTTGTTGTTTTTCTTTTCATTTAAGTTCATTTGTTGACAGTTGTGAGTTTGTTGTCATTTTACTATTCATATTTTTTATCTTCTTTTTCTTAGATAAGTCCCTTTAACATTTCATATAATAAGGGTTTGGTGATGATGAACTCCTTTAACTTGACCTTATCTGGGAAGCACTTTATCTGC
>VMDR010009448.1:0-33387 GCA_007922815.1 Macrotus californicus
AAATTTTAACTGTTTTTACGGTAAATATAAAAGATACTATCCATCTTGTTAAGCTCAGCTTTATTGTTTCTTAGCACATTGAGGTTTATGAAATATGTCCTTTTCTATCATGTCTTATTCTGTCAGCCAAAGGCATCTACTTTCTGACCTTTAACATTGTTTGAAGCTCAAAATGAGTTAGGATATTGTCATTTAGTTGTTTCCTCGTATTGCTGTACAATCTATAAAAATAATCTGTATAGTTTCTATTAAAGCCTATCAGAATTTTTATAAAGTCCTTTTTTAAGTTCTTAAATGTTTTTTCCTAAGAATCTTTGACATTTCTCTGTGGGAGAGTGGGTTTTTAAAACTAATGACATGGAAGAAGAAATCGAATACATTTATATCCGAGCTGCCTGTGTATGGTCTGGTCACAGACATGTTTGCTCTGTTCAGCACTGGTCCCCCCGTTCACTCCCGGGTGATGCTTGATTTTCCAGGTGTCAAATGCAGAGCCCAGGAGCTCATGTTGTCGCTGGCATCCACTGAGCTTTTGTGTAGCTGGGTGGGGCTCCATTTGAAGTTTTTTTTATTACGACCTGCTTATTATGTAATGCTTGTTTCTCAGTGACTTTCTTGGTTGGTTTTTCAGGACTGCAGGAATATGTGGAAGCCGTCTCTTTTCAACACTTCATCAAAACACGCTCACTTATCAGTATGGACGAAATTAATAAACAGTTGGTATTTACAACAGAAGACAGTGGGAAAGAAAATAAGACTGTAAGAGTTGAAGCCCTTATTTCACATTTATTACATCATGTATATATAACGTGGGGTGCCTGTGGGAGAGTCACTAGTGGTAGGAATACTGAGATGGAAATGCTCTTTCTCACGTGTGGCTTCCCAGGTTCCCAGTTAGGGAAACAGCCTTCCTGAAGGTTTTAGTGGACGGAACAAGAACAACTGTGGGCGTGCTGAGAGAGAGTCATACTCTCTCCCTAAAGCACTGCTGAGTGATCACTGTGAGTTCACCCTGGGTTTTACCGTGTATTCACTCTGTGCCCTTCGTGAGCACTGTCTCTTTTCAGCCTTCTATTGGCCTGGGTGAGAATGACCACCGCCCTCATTTCCCGAGGAAGGAAGCAGGTTCTTAAGAGAGTTGGAGGAACTGACCAAAAGTCACACAGCTAATAAGGGTGACAGCTCAGCTCTGAAGCCAGCTGTCCTAAATCCAAACCAGTGCCTTGTCCACTGGGCCAGTGCCTGCCTGCATGTGCCACAGGGGCCCGGGGCCAGGCGTCCACCTTACAGCAGTGTGTGAAGGATTTGATTTGATTTGGTGTAAATGAGGCCAGGGGTGGCACCCGGCAGGCTGTCATTATAAAAGTTCATACAAAGGTGTCATGTTGCTGTCAGTCACTCAGTTCTTGATGCTTGTATCTGAAAATTATGTAGCTTTTCTGAATTCAGAAACAAGAAAGTTTCGCAGTTTGACTTTTAACATAAATACCATTTTTCCCTGGGTTTCAAGATACAATATTTAGGCAATGAGGTGAGATTTTGAATATTTGATATTTCCTGAGATACCAGTATATTGAAGATAAAATTAGAGGTTTTTTTCTTTATTTTTCATATCTTTTTTGTTTTGTTATTTAAAAATTATTCAGAGTCAGGATAGGGAGGCAGAAGATGGAAGAAGCTATAGAAATAGTGTGTTCTTGAATATTAACTAAAATGTTAATATTGAAAAGTGAGACTTAATTTGGCATGACAGATACAGGAAGCTATTATGTATTTTCTCAATTTTTAAAACGATATGAAATTTATTAAGGAGGCAATTCATTTTGGAAAGTAAAATTTCTTCATAATTTTGGTTCATTTAGTGAAGTTAGCGCAACTTCCTTTGAAGTTCTAATTCAGAGTAGCAGCAGCAGGGCAAGCCAGTCAAGAGGACCTGAGAGTGAAGGCACTGGTTTCAGGGTTTGGGTCGTAGGTCGTCCTAAGATGATGGTGTTGTAACCTTCATACACACTTTTCAAATTGTTAAGGCCACAGTTATAAATGATTTTCCCTTTTAGTGCCAAAGATTCTCGGTGCCAAAAATTCTGGGAATTTGCTAGATGAAGGTATTTTGCTCTGATGTGCCTGTTGAGAAACCTGTGAAAACCATTTGAGTTTGTGCAGCTTTGTTACGGGCCATTTCAGACGTTCAGAAAAGCAGAGAAAACAGTAGCACACGAACACCGTACACCCACTGCCAGGGGCGCAGTCACTCCCAACATCCTGCTGCGTTTACTGCATCTGAGTCTTCTCCGCTAAAGCCACTTCAGTGACAGATGTGATGGTATTTTTCCCCTGAATACTTAAGGTCCATCTTGAAGATCTACATTTGAAGTAGTTTTCTTTTTCCTAGTTCCCATTATCAGTCAGTAAAGCAGAATTGATTTCCTTGACACTTGTCGAAATTTGTTAATTTTTTTAACAAGCTTTTTTCTCCAAAACCAACTTCTTTCTTCTGACCATAGAATTCCTTCTAATAATGGAAATAAGAATGTTAATATTTTAAGCAAAAGTTATTTATAAATGACCTATGAAATGCCCCCCTTCTTCCCTTACCATATACAGTCTACGTACCCTTTCTAAAAAGATGCCGGTTCCCTGGCTGGGTGGCTCAGTTGGTTAGAACGTTTTCCTGATACACCAAGGTTGCAGGTTCATTCCCTGATCAGGACACATATAAGAATCAACCAGTGCATGCATAAATAAGTGAAATAACAAACTGACGTTTCTCTTTCAAATCAATTTTTTAAAAAAAGATGCCAGTTCTCTAACTGTTCATAGAAACAAAACAGAGCAGATATTTTATGTCATGATGCAGTTTCAAAGGCATCAGAATAATTGGGAAGCTGGTCCTGGGTGCTTACCCGGTTCTGTCGTTAACTAGCTGTATTACCTCTGGTGTTTCCTGAACCCCATCTCTCAGAGGGTTGGACCAGCTGGTCTCTGAAGAGCAAGCCGGCAATACTGAGTGATCTTAGTAACAGCTGAACTTGACTGTCATTCCTGCTCCATTCTCAGTGACTCTATTTTCTGTAGATGAAGTTCAAGTTCTTTAAATGTCACTTTATACTCCTCTCTATCTTTCTAGATTTATCCTGTACTAGTTCTTATTTTAAACTTTACTTGAAAGAAATACCTCACAAATATTCTCAACTATACAACCCAGTTCTTACCTGCGTGCCTTTGTAGCTAGGTCCCCCTGCCTAAATAGCCTCCAGTGTGACGGCACCCACACCTGAGACTCACACAGCCTCTTAATAACAAGTGGAGCATTGCCTCTTCCAGAAAGAATCCAATACAGAGGGAGAAATTGATGTGGGGAGATTTACGTGATGAGGGTGATGGTCATTGACAGCAGCTGACATTTATTGAGTATTTACTTTGTGTTGGGCATGATGCCAAGAACTTGGTAAATGTTGTCCTTGAAATAAACCTCTGAGGTAGGTACTGTTGTCCCGTTTTACAGATGAGGAAACTGAGGTTTAGAGAGATGAAATAACTTGCCCAAGGGCATACACCTTATGAAGCAAGGTCCTGGAAGAGGTGGGAGGAGATGGGTCAAGGTCATTTGGAAGAGTTAACCTCAAACAAGAGGAGGGACAACTCATCATCTGAGACTGGAGGATAGAAGGTAAAGATGGTGTGGACATAAATTAAGTTTGTTTGGTGTTTTGTAGCCATGAGGGAACTGAGGGAGCTTGTACTAGGTGATGTGGCAGATGAGCAGGCCATTGAAAGTAGGCAGGATTGTCTGCTGAGAGTGAAGAGGTTGGGGATTGAGTAGGGGGCTGAGGAGAGTAGGGAAGGTTCGGAATAGTGTTTAACACATTGTGTACCGCTCACGAGTTTTGCGTGGTTCGCACGCCATCTGTTAAGGACTGCTCACGAGTTTTCTCGTTTTTCATGCACCATCTGTTATGGACCTTAGATGTCAACACACTGTGTTGTCCACATCGAATGATGCGATCTCATTGGTGGAAACTGTGCAGGTCCATCTACGAAAAACTATATAATTGCACGAACCCATAAAGCATTGCAGTTACATTGTATTTTGGTCATTCGAATAGTCTTCGTCTTCAAGTTCCTGGCGCTTTCAGAAATGCCCCCTATCAGAAAAAGGAAGGAAACCAACGAAACTGATACACTTCCGGAAGTATTTAACAATAATTGATCAGATATTCCTAGTGAGATCGAAGATGCGGATGACTGTTGTGACGATTCCGGAGACGATCTGTAGTTATGATGATTTAAATAACGTGCAGTTTGCCCAAAAACGTGCGGTCCCTGGCGTGTGTCTCAGAGATTTCTGTGCGGTACTCGATGTGTTGTTGAGACGGGAGAGAGCCGTCTAAGAATCAGTAAAGGGACTGGGGAGTAATGTGCAGTGGTACAAACTGGGTATGGGTGTAACTCTTATATTCTCAGCTTAGTGGGGCTCAACCACTTGAATAGAAGGACGAACAAAAACAGGGTTTAACATTGATTCAGGCTTGTGCTTTCCTGGATGCAGTAGAAAAAGAGGGGTCTGAAGGAGCTGAGGAGGGTGCAGCCAGAGAGGGATAAATGAGGGTGGTTAGTGCTGTGTGGGGACAGAAGAGAGGCCAGGAGGGGACACAGGGCTCAGGAAAACAGGAAGTGATCACAGACTTGGAGGGCTTTGAGATTTGCCATTCAAATAAGTGAGTAATTGCCATGCAGTAAAGTACTTGGGTCTTGTTTAAGACTGTTTTAATGTTACTGTGTATGTCAGGTGAAGTAGGAAATAGTTGATTTTATAATGATACAGTGTTAGATTTCGAAATTATCTTGAATTCCTCTTGTAACATCACAAATGGTCAGTAACCAAAATAGATCCTTTTATTTAGAGATTAGTATGGCTGATCTGCTGTTGATTTTGTACCTTCTAGTAAATGTGATACATGCATATTCACTCCTTTTCACGGTATAATTTTCTGTGTGTGTGTGTGTGTGTGTGTGTTGTTTTTTTATCAGCCCTCATCTGATGCTCTGGAGAAGCAGTTTGACTCCTGGAGACTGAAAATCACACCTGTTGACTACCTCCTGGGAGTGGCGGACTTGACCGGAGAGCTGATGCGGATGTGTATCAACAGTGTGGGGAACGGGGACATTGACACCCCCTTCGAAGTGAGCCAGTTTTTACGGCAGGTTTACGACGGCTTTTCCTTCATTGGCAATACTGGACCTTACGAGGTTTCTAAGAAGCTGTACACCTTGAAACAGAGTCTGGCCAAAGTGGAGAATGCTTGTTATGCCTTAAAAGTCAGAGGTTCCGAAATTCCAAAACATATGCTGGCAGATGTCTTTTCAGTGAAAACAGAGATGATTGAGCAAGAAGAGGGCATTTCTTAGAATAACTTACTCAGTTATTATTCTCCTAAGAGAGTCCAGTTTGTAAGACTGTTATTTAGTATTTCATTTGACTTTATTGTGGCTTTTACATAGGAAAATTTCAGTTTTACTTGTTTTAAATTATATACAAGTTGTACATAAAATTATTGAAATGAATCATTTTCTATATCTTACTCATGAAAGTTGGCGTACAGGTGTTTGCGTATATGCCTGTTTGAATTTTTGCTGGCTAAATCTCATCACTTACCTTTGTGATGTGAACATGCTTCAGAGCACTTTCTGCCATATCTGTTTTAACACTGTGTGAGTTTTTCAGTGGCGATAATTAGTGGAAGCCATTTATAATGTAAGTTGGTGGTTTTGTTGTATGTGAAAAGGTTTCTTAGTTACACATCTGCACTTGAGCTTTTTGTTTAAATTTCTCGGTAATATTGTGTCAAGCCTCCAAAATAGGCTTAGTCCGTAGAACAGAATTAAAAATTACTAAGCCATCAGTATACTTCAATTTTACGTGGCATTGTGGTAAAAAGTCACATTATAATCTGGTTAATTTGGGCCATTTTGAGTCCATTGACAACAGCCTTCCAGAAAAGTTGACAGATATCCAGATGTTAGTTTCTACATTTAACTTTCGTTCTTTGTCACAGAAAGTCTGACAGAATTGGAGCTAATATTGTAATATTTCCACTGGTGTTTGAATTGCATTGTACACTTGTATATAACTAAAAGCTTTCAGTCATGGTTACTTAGCGATTTTTTGTTGTGTTATAGTAACATTAGGCATGTTTAGAGACTTTCCTAGTCTAGCATCTATAAGAAATTACATTTAAGTAATTTTAATGAAGTTTTGAAATTTTTGAAATACTAAATTAATCCAAACCTTTATAGTTGTCCAGTTGTATTAGTTGATAGTATAAAAAGTTGCCAAAGAAACTTTATCCTGTACAATTCAGCAATAAGACAAATGTCACCGCAGTTGGGGATAACAGTGGTGGTCTCCAGTTACATTTCGAATTGGGATTCGCCTGCTGGAATTAGTTATAGTTTATTCCGTGATGTGCAACTGACTTGAGCAGACATTTCCATTTGGTTTTGTGAGTTTTGAGAATTGAGATACTGGGTTTTATTTTTGGAAATATTAGTTGCTCTGTTTTTAAGAGCTAATTCTTTGTAATTTTCCCAAAAAAGTTACCTGAAGGAATAAAAACACAGGCATGCCTAATAAAGTAGTTTGGTTGGTTGGTTTTGGTGGTAGTGAGTTTTCTTTGGTTTCCCTGTTCAAAGATACATCGCTGAAATGTAGTCTCATCACATGTTTTTGTTTTCTCTGCCTCTTGAAGTTAAATTTATGTTAAAAGTAAAATGAAACCCTGGTACCACCTGTTCCAATTCCAAAGCCTGAAATTATAATTAAAGTATTTTTAAAATTGTACTCAGTGTATACTATGTGTATACAGGTAAGCCGTTTTCACCCAATGCACAGGATGTTAGCTTCTGTAATATAAAAATACATGTTCGAGAAGTATATATTACCCACCTTACTAAAAATTCCTTGAAAAACACACAAAAAGTAAAATAATAATGGATTGATGACTATCTTACAGGGGCCTAAAACTAAAGTCTTTGAATAAAACATTAAAACAAAGTTAATCTTATTTTTTGATTTTATTGAGAAATAGTTCATCAGACTGCTGTGTAATTTTTGGCCCAATCAGGAAACCTAATGTAATAGGAAGATTTATTATTTCTTAAAACAGGTCCAGGGGTTGGGAGAGTTTCAGGAAAGACATCTCTTCACATCTCACTCACCCAAACTGGCCACATTCTCACCCCTCGAAAGCCACGGGTGGAAAGGAGAGTTAGTGCCCTTGGCTGGCCAAGGTGCACTTCATCCGCGGGGAGAAGGGTGGGCACTAGAGACCGGATCAGTGTCTCCAGCACGGGAGGGGGCGTGGCCTTTGAGCAGGCAGTTAGCCGTGATTGCTGCAGGTAGGGGTGCCAGTGTTGTGGGTGCATTTCCATGTTGCCTGGTACCTAATGTCATGGGTGCTAGACCAGGAGGATAGGGGGTTGCTAAATATATCCCGAATATCTCCCAGTTTTATTTATTTATTTATTTTTAATATGTTTTATTGATTATGCTATTACAGTTGTCCCATTTCACCCCCTTTATTCCCCTCCGCCCTGCACACCCCCTCCCACCCCCATTCCCCCTCTTTAGTTATGTCCATGGGTCATATATATAAGTTCTTTGGCTTCTACATTTCCTGTACTATTCTTAACCTCCCTCTGTCTATTTTCTACCTACCACTTATGCTTCTTATTCTCTGTACCCTTTCCCCCTCTCTCCCCACCCACTTCTCTGCTGATAACCCTCCGTGTGATCTCCATTTCTGTGATTCTGTTCCTGTTCTAGTTGTTTGCTTAGTTTTTTTGTTTTTGTTTTAGGTTCAGTTGTTAATAACTGTGAGTTTGTTGTCATTGGCTGTTGATATTTTTTATCTTCTTTTTCTTAGATAAGTCCCTTTAACATTTCATATAATAAGGGCTGGGTGATGATGAACTCCTTGAACTTGACCTTATCTGGGAAGCACTTTATCTGCCCTTCCATTCTAAACGATAGTTTTGCTGGATAGAGTAATCTTGGATGTAGGTCCTTGCCTTTCATGACTTGGAATACTTCTTACCAGTCCCTTCTTGCCTGCAAGGTTTCTTTTGAGAAATCAGCTGACAGTCTTATGGGCACTCCTTTGTAGGTTACTGTCTCCTTTTCTCTTGTTGCTTTTAAGATTCTCTCCTTCTCTTTAATCTTGGCTAATGTAATTATGATGTGCCTTGGTGTGTTCCTCCTTGGGTCCAACTTCTTTGGGACTCTGAGCTTCCTGGACTCCCTGGAAATCTATTTCCTTTGCCAGATTGGGGAAGTTCTTCATAATTTGTTCAAATAAGTTTTCAATTTCTTGCTCTTTCTCTTCTCCTTCTGGTATCCCTGTGATTTGGATGTTGGAACATTTCAAGATGTCCTGGAGAGGTTCCTAAGCCTCTCCTCATTTTTTTGAATTCTTGTTTCTTCATTCTGTTCTGGTTGAATGTTTCTTTCTTCCTTCTGGTCCAAACCATTGATTTGAGTCCTGGTTTCCTTCCCATCACTGTTGGTTCCCTGTACATTTTCCTTTATTTCACTTAGTATAGCCTTCATTTGTTCATCTAATTTGCGACCACATTCAACCAATTCTGTGAGCATCCTGATTACCAGTGTTTTGAACTGTGCATCTGATAGGTTGGCTATCTCTTTGTCGCTTAGTTGTATTTTTTCTGGAGCTTTGATCTGTTCTTTCATTTGGGCCATTTTTTTTTTTTTTTTGTCTTGGCGCACCTGTTATGTAGTAAGGGGCGGGGCCTTAGGTGTTCACCAGGGCAGGGCAGCCACGTCCCTGCATTGTGATACTGGCGGGGGAGGGGTCCAAGAGGGAGCAGTGCCACCTGCTCACCTCTCTGCCAGCTTTCAGTCACTTCCCCCGCTACCCACAATCAAATTGGGCCCTTCTGGTGCTGGTTCCCACGTGGGTGGGTTTGTGTACGTTCTGGATCCTGTGGGTCTTTCCAGCGAACTCTCTTGTGAGGCTGGGAGTCTCTCCCACTGCCGCCTCAACCCCCACAGGTGTTTTCAGTCAGAGGTTTGAGGCTTTATTTCCCCACAGTGGAGCCCTGGATTGTGAGTCTGGCTCCCCAGTTGTTCCTCCCGGTTTATCTGCACGTGGATGTGGGACCGCCCAGCCCACAATCTGCCGCCTGGCCAGGTCCGCCAGCCACTGTCTTGCCACGAGTCCTCTCCACCCGGCTGCCCGTGTCCACCCCTCCTACAGGTCTGGATGAATGTTTCTTCTTTAACTCCTTGGTTGTAGGACTTCCATACAATTTGATTTTCTATCAGTTCTGCTTGTTTTTTGTTTTTCAATTTGTTGTTGTCCTTCTTTTGGTTGTGCAAAGAGGCACAGTGTGTCTACCTATGCCTCCATCTTGGCCGGAAGTCTGCAAATATCTCCCAGTTTTAAGATGGTGGTTCTGATAGCATTATCTGTTCTGTTTTTTATCTTTATCATAACATGAAATTGGTTCTAGGTCATAGGGCAAGTCGCTGACAGAATTCTGAAATAAAATTGGGTTATTTCCTTCATAAGCAACTCCTGCATGTATTAGATCAGTGGATTTTCAAAATACACATTGCAGAGCCTTAGGGCTTTTTGAAGATGCATCAAAGAAAGATGCTATTTAAATAAGATTGGCAGAATGGGTTTAAAGTCTTGGTCCAGACTCTTTGGTGTTTACAAAAGGCTTCCCTTTAGATTCAAAGACACAAATACATTAAGAGGAAAAGAATGGGGAGAAGATAGCTCTATGCGAACAATAACCAAAACCAAGCTACCCACGGGGTGTCTAACCCTTGGGTGTCTCTGGGCCACACTGGGAGAAGGAGAGTTGTCTTGGGCCACACTTTCAATACATTGTGACATGTAATCACAAAATGTCTCAGAGTGTTTTAAGTAAACTTAAGATTTTGTGTTGGGCCACGTTCGTAGCCGTCCTGGGCCACAGGTTGGACACCCCTGCCGGACCAGTGTACTTTAAAACTAATTTCTTTTTTTTTTTTTTGCTTGAGACAAAGGTAAAAGGTTTGTAATGGTAGAAGTTTTGTCCTTTGATGAGAATATATTGTATATATGTTTGTGTTAATAATGGCGCTCCAAAATACGTGAAGCAAAAATCTTACAGAATTGAAGGAAGAAATAGACAGTTTGTGTTAGAGTTGGAGACTCAGTACCCCAGCCAGTTCCGGTAACGGATGGAAGAACAAGACAGGTGAGTAAGGAAACGGAGGGCGTGAATATCGACCGGTGGGATCTGACACACACGTACAGAGCACTCCACCGGTAACAGAAGACACATTTTTCTCAGGAGCACTTGGGACACTATCCATAAAATGTCAGACCACAAAACAACTTGCAGTACATTTTAAAAGATTGAAATCCTACAAAGTATGTTCTCTGACCACAAATGGAATGAAATTAGAAGTTAATAACAAATAAATTGGCAAATTCCCAAATGTATGGAAGTTAAGCAGCATACTCCTAAATGACCAGTGGGTCAAAGATGAAATCACAGGGAAATTAGAAAACGCTTTTGTGAGGAGTGAAACATAGGACTTACGGGGTGCAGTGAAAGCAGTTCTCAGAGGGAACTTTATTGCTTTAAAAATTATTTCAAATTAATAACCTAAACCTCCACCTTAAGAAACTAGTAAAATAATAGCACACTAAACCACAAAGCAAGCAGAAGAAAGGAATAAAGATTAGAGCAGAAATAAATGAAGTAGAGAATAGAACAACAATAGAGAATAGCAGACCAAAGTTTGTTTTTTTCTGAAAAGACCAAAATTAACAAACCTTTGGCTAGACTGACCAAAAAAAAAATTGGCTGAAGTTACTAAGATCAGCAGTGGGTCAGGAGATTTTGTACCAACCTAGCAGAAATAAAAAGTTCTTAAAGAACAGTATGAACAGTTGTGTTCAACCAGTAACAAATTGCAAAACCCAAACGAAATGGACAAATTCCTAGGAACTCAAACTGCTAAAACCGACTCGAAAACATTGAAAATCTAAGTAGAACTTTAACAAAGATTAAGTTATTAATCAAAAAACCCAATGAAGAAAAGCCCAGGACCAGATGGCTGCACTGTTGGATTCTACCAAACATTTAAAGGATCAACACGTCTTTTTTTTTTTTTTTTAAAGGAGGGAATACTTCACTCATTCTTGGTGGTTACAATTAGGCTCATACCAAAGCCAACAAAAAACTATAGACCAGTATCCAGCATGAGTATAGATGCAAAAATCAAGTCTCAGAAATGATTGTACATGGGGGCCAATGTGAATCTCAGAAATGCACATTTGGTTCAACGTGAATATCAATGTCACATCATGTTAATAGCATGGTGGAGGAAAAACATGGTTCGTCTCCATAGAAATAAGTCATCTGACAAAAGCCAACACCTTTTCATGATATAAACATTCAGCAAACTCGGAATAGAAGGGAAATTCTCATGCTGATGATGGGCATCCGAAAAACAACTAATAACCATACTTAATGGTGGAAGAACTGAAAGCTTTTCCTCATAGTAGACAGGGCACGAGGGAGGTAATGTGAGCTTACATATAGGAACCCCCTAAAGAATCCTCAAAAAAGAAATTATTGTAACTCCTAAGTGAGTCTAGCAAGGTTGCAGGATATAAGAAAATTATACAAAATCACTTTATTTCTATACACTAGCCATGGAAAATCTGAAAAGACAATTCCATTTACAATAGCATTAAAAAGGATAATGTATAGGAATAAATTTACCCCAACAAATGCAAATTGTACACTAAAGGCTAAAAATATTACAGAAGAAATTAAGACAAATAAAACACCCTGTTTTCATGGAATGGAAAATAAAATATTGCTAAGATAGTATTCTGAAAATTGATTTATTTACAGAAGCAATGCAATCTGTCAAAATTGCAACTTCATTTTTCAGAAATGAACGTTCCGATCCTAAAATTCATTTGAAAAGTCAAAGGACACAGAATAGCCAGTACAGTCTTTGAAACAGAGGACACAGTGGGGGGACTCATTTCCTGAATTCACACCGGGTGCTAGAGCGGCAATAATCAAAGGCGGTACCGACATGAGGGTACATGTACAGATCAACCCAATCGAATTGAAATTCTGTGAAGCAACCCATGTACCTGTGCTCAAATGATTTGTGACAAAGGTGCCAAGACCAACCAGATAAAATTAAGGCCACATGTTGGGCCTTTTTAAAAGGCCAAAGGATTTCATTGATAAGAAATATCCAGAACTGGGGAGGGTACGAGAGTGACTACAAAAAAGTGTGGGGTTTCTTGTTGAGTGATGGGAACGTTCTGGAATTAATAGGAATATATTGGGTTGGCCAAAAAGTCCGGAAGGGTTTTTTTTCCCGTAAAATAAAAACACACTTTTTCACCAACGTTATTGATTTGGATATTTTGAATATGTCAGCTATCTCCCGCATGGTATAAAGCTGATTGTTCTTAATGTCTTGATTTGATGACTATCAATGGCTAGTCTACCTGACCGTGGAGCATCGAACAACGAGAAATCTGCAACACGAGGCTTCACAAACCACTTTTGACAGGTTTGCTCGGGTGCACACCTTCTTCATACACTGCAAAAATCTATCTTTGCATTTTTACCTTTCTTGAAATAATAAAGCATAATATGCCAAAAATGTGTACTTTCTTCCATCTTCAATATTAAAATGGCTACACAAAAATTGATCAATTTCGATTTTTTTTTAATGCACGCTGATATGACAGCTGTCACAATACAATCTAATAAAATTGTTTCAGATGAAGTTAAAGACAGCTGAACTACTACTACTAGAGCCATCTCATGGAAAAAACCAAATGAACTTTTTGGCCAAGCCAATACTAAAAACCACTGAATTTTACACGGTAAGATGGTGAACTTTCTGCTATGGGAATTGTATCTGTATAATACATTTTTAATGTTTTTTTCAAGAGTGGGTTGATTTGCCCTGGCTGGTGTGGCTCGGAGGGGCGTCATCCCACAAAGTGAAAGGTTGGTCCGGGCACGTGCCTGGGTTGCGGGTTCCATCCCCAGACAGGGCACATGGGAGAGGCAACCGATAGATGTTTCTCTCTCACGCTGGTGGTCCTCTCCCTCCCCTTCTCTCTGAAAAGAAAGAAAACCTTTAAAAAAGTGGATTGCTTTGTTTTATGAAAGTTTGCTAGAAATTGCCTGTGAAACCACTTGGGCCTGGTATTTTGCTTGGGGGAGTGTTTTTTTAAACTCTGTCCAGTTTCTTTAATTGTGTAGGACCATTCAAGCTTTCCATCATTTCTTAATGGAAGTTTTGTTTTAGGATCAGTCCATTTTGTCTTCATTTTCAATTTTTTTTGATACAAAGTGTTGTGAGTATTATTTATTATATTTACATCCTGGCTATATCTGTACCCATAATACAGGGTTATGAGTACTCAAAACACAGAGTTTATTCCTGTATTATTATTTATTTATTGTATTTTCCATTTGAAGAACAGTAAACCTATTTTTACCCCATCCTGGATATATTTGCCAGATGTTTCTCTTTTATGTTAATCTTTTCAGAGAATTAATTTTTGCTTCATTTGGCTTTGTTCGGTTCTTGATAGTCCTGTTTTCTGTTTCATTGATTTCTACTGTTTTTATTATTTCCTTTCACTTGATTTGGGTTTGTTCTAATATTTTTGTCATATATAACTTTATAATGGTTTTTACATTTTTGTTTAGTTTTTAGACTTTTTTCACTGGTTCTTAAACATTGACTTTTAAATTACTTTCAATGAATGCTTATGCAGTGCTTACTAAGATTGTATCAATGAGTTTACTTTCTTTATAGCTCTGGGTTGATCCACTTTTATCTCTATTTTAGAGACCTTGGGGTCCCTTCCTCCATTTGGGTGTTAGTAGGTGCCTAATTAGCTTCTATTGGCTTACCAATGCTTATCTCTTGTCTGTTTGGTGATAGCCATTCTAACAGATGTGAGGTGACATCTGACTGTGATTTTGATTTGCATTTCCCTGGTGATTAGTGGTGCTGAGCCCCTTTTCATGTACCTGTTGGTCATCCGTGTGTCTTCTTTGGAAAACTGTCCAGTTCCTGTGCCCATTAAAATCAGGTTGTTAGGGGTTTTTTTTGCTATTGAGTTGTATCAGTTCTTTATGTGTTTTGGGGATTAGCCCTTTATCAGTTATATGATTTGTAGATACTTTCTGCCATTCGATAGGTCGCCTTGTCATTTTGTTGATGGCTTCTTTTGCTGTTCAGAATCTTTTTAGTTTGATGTAGTCCCGGCTGTCTTCACTGTTGTTGATTGTGCTTTTTGCCGTCAAAAGTGTGTATTTCTTAGTGGTCTACTTTTTCTGTCTCTGTGACCTTTTGCATAGGATAAGCAATTGCACTCACTGAGTGTCACTTTAAGAAACATAACAGAATCCAGGCTACACGAGAACACAGGACTCAAAGTCCAGAACATTTTCCCATATTCTTAATGCACATAAGGGACTCCAAAGCCGTCTCTTCTACCTAATATAATGCACACATCACATGCATGCACACGTGTGCACACACACCCACAGTCGTGTCCCTGCAGCACCTGTTAGTATTTCTGGGTTCAGAGGTAGGAAAGCCACAGTGACATCGAACAGGCAGAACCCTAATGCACTGACCCTTTAGGAATGACTACTTGGGCCACCCACCAGGTGAAGAATCTCGATTAACTGAGATTTCGGCTGCAGGCACAGGGAACAGAATGTGTAGAAAAAGGAAGTTACAAAGAGATCTCCCCAGCCAGGAGCTGCAGACATAAGGACTTCAGTGACAGTGCGTATTTTCTCCTTGCTTTGTAATGCATATATTCTGTTTATGAATCAGCTGTGTCTTTTTTTTTTTTTGTCTTCCTCTGTTTTTACTTTATATTGAGTGTGTTGGTGGTTAACCTTTTAACTTAGTCTTCAAGTTACAGGTTGGCAAAGGCCAGTGGTATTGAACTGAAGAGGAATGGACGTCAGCGATGGATCGTGATTGACAGGACTCGGTCCTTCCCCGTTAGGAAGAAGGGGAAACAGCTTGATTGCGTGAGGGGGTGGTTGTTGCATTGTGTTATGTGGGAGCATGATGCTGTTTGGAAGTTTAAACCTAGCAGCTGGAAGGGTGTGTGAGTACCGCGTACCCAAAGGAGTGGACTAGGCCAGGCATTGCCTGTTGATATTTGGGCCTAGACCTGCCTTCTGGACTCTGTATTGTAGGAAGTTTGGAGGCCTCACTTCCTGGACTCTTGCTAAGTGGGTTTTATTTGCAACCAGCCAAGGAGAGGCACATGCAGTATCTGAAAAACAAAGAGAACCAAGGCCATTCTTGTTCCTTGTGCGTCGGGCTCGTGCAGACGGCATACGTGAGGTTTCGCAGGAACTGCGGCGTTCGGTTAACCGCGCGCTGTGGTGCAGCAAGCTGCCGAGATCAGCAGCTGTGGTTTCCTGTAATTCCTGTGCCTCCTTGATTCCCTGAACTCACTGGCAGCTTTCCCTGACCTTCCTGTCACCCAGCCCCTCCAAGGTTTTGGAAGCACCTGTGTTAAATCCTTTCCCAGGGTAATATTTACCTGGCGTGCTTTCTGTTTTCCTGACTGGGTGCTAATAGAGGCCGTGTTCCGATAAGAAATGCAAATGGTTTTTAAGTGTAGGAGGAGATGCCTGGTCTCTCATAATAAGAGAAATGCATATTTAAATGATGTCACCACTTTTCACTTGTGAGATGGGCTAAGATTTGCAACAGGTCGATGACATCGTCAGTGTGGAGGAAACGGGCCCCATGCCGCTGCGGCAGTGGAGGTTGATAGGCATCTATGAAGTGATTGCTCTCTGTGGGGGTGTTTTGGCAATATCTCAAGTTCATTCACACCTTTGTGAAATTACATGTTCAAACATGCTCACTACAGTATTGTTGTGACTGTAAAAAGTTTGGCACGGGAGTCCTCCCAGGGAGGACAGTTACATGAGCCATGGTACGGCCACATAGCATGAGATGCTATGAAGCCATTGAGAACAAGGAGATGGCTCTGCAGGCACTGGTGTGGGAAGATGCCCGAGTTATTTGAACTGAAAATAGCCAGGTGCAGATCTGCCACGGGGGTGAGAAAAAGCTTTAAAAATGTCCCTGTCTGTTGCTGCTAAAGCACAGGATGGCCCTGGAAAAATACACACAATGGCAGCCCGTTGGGCACCCTCCTCAGATGTGATCGGTGAGCAAGGCTGAAAAACCAGGAGGCCCGTCGGTAGGCTTTCTGTGAGGCAGAGCGCAAAACCAAGGACAGCTGGTGGCATTACCATCGTTCTGATTCGCTGTTTCCCCTGCCTTCTCTGAGATTTCAGCTGTAAAAAGAGGGAGGCTTGTGGATGGTAGACCTGGGAAGCCAGAAATTTCGTTTTTAGTAGGCGGTGAGACTAGCTGCTAAATGACTTTTTGGTTCTGAATTTGATAAAATACAGCCTTATTTCCTGAGCCTCTCAGCTAGTTGCCTACAAACGTACTTTTATTTTTCGTGCCTTAGAAAACTCTTAATCCCCGTGTCCTGAAGTGTGTGTGTATGTATATGTGTGTGTGGATATACATGCATATATAATATATATATTTTCCTGAATCCACTCGCTGTCCTCCCATTCTCTCTCGGGCTCACTCAGACTTTTGTCCCCAGTGGTCACCAGACAGCTGTCCTCCAGATGCCCTTTATACTGTTTAGTCCAGTTTATAACCTCCGTCCGCACCTCACTCCACCGCCAGCAGCACCCGACCGAGGCGATCGTTCTCTCCTGCTTGGTGCGCTTTTCTCCACTTGCTTTCAGACAGGACCCTGTCCGTCTTCTTCCTGTTTCACTGGCTGCTCTCCAGACTCCTTGGTTGGTTCCTTCTCATCACCGTGACCTCTGTCGTTCGAGGGCCTCAGGCTCAGTCCTGGAACCCGCTGACCTGCATTTATCCCCTTGGTGGTCTGGTGCCGTCACGTGGATTTCAGTCCTTCCACGTGCTGCCCGTTCCAGCCCAGACCTCTCCTCTGAACTGCAGGCACACGTGCCCACCTCCAGTCCAGCATCTCCACGTGACCGTCCAGTTCACACGTCAAATTAACATCCCAGAACTTCACTGTCCGCTGCCCTCAAACCGGCTTCTTCTCAGTCCACAGCAGCAGCAGCATCCTTCTGGGTGAGCGGGCGTATTAACAGTCATCCTTGACTCTCCTTGCCCCACGTGGCACATCCAGGGTGTCAGGATATCTGTAGGCTCTAGATTTTAAACACACCCAGAGTCTGACGTTTTTTATCATCGTGGTCCAAGCCACCGCCATCTCTCTCTCTCGGATTACTGCAGTCGCTTCCTGTACCCATCCTTGCCTCCCTGTGGAGTAGCCAGAGCGAGCTTCCCAACACACAGTCTGATCACTTCGCTCCTCTGTTTAACACCCAAGTCCTTGCGAGGGCCCACAGGAAGACACAGTCGGCGGCTGCTCCCTTTACTTTAACTGAGGCCTCTCCCTTTGGCTCACGGCACTCCAGCCTCCCCGAGCTCCAGCTCTTGACCTTGACGAGGTCTGTCCCGGGTGCCCAGTTTGCTCTGTTCTCTGTTAGCTCTTTAAAGTCTGTGATAACATGTCACCTCAGCCTAATTTAAATTGCCACTTGCCACCCATGCTCAACCCACACCTGCTGCCTTACACATTTTACAGAGGGTGGCATTTCATGGAATAGGATGTGAATGGTAGCCTTGAAGTTGTGGAAGGTAGCATTCCCTTATTACATAAGTGATGTATATCTTTCTGTGTATTATGCTTATTACTAACTAGTAGAGAAGCTCCCCAGTGAGAAGAGGGTTTCTCTCTTGTACTCACAGATGTACCTCAAACATATTGAGCAATCTGCGGCACATGATGGGTACTGAGTGAATTATTTGTAGAATGGATAGATTATTTTCAAGCTTTGACACTACAGATAGCACTGTAGTGAATATCTGTGATGGTTAATGGTACGTGTCAGCCTCACTGGGCCGTGGAACGCCCAGACATTTGAGTGTGGTTTGGGATGAGGAAAACACCTCAGTCCTTAGAATGAGTAAAGCAGATTACCCTCCCCAGTAGGTGGGCCTCCTCCCAGCCTCTAGGGACCAGCCCAGAACAAACAGACTGAGTAGGAGGGAATTGCTTCCGTCTGATGGCTTGAGGCCACGGTCTTTCCTGGCCACCACACTGTCTGACGCATCAGTTTTCTTGGTTCTCAAGCCTGCCGAGTTTTGAGCTGGAATTGACACCCTCCGCTTTCCTGGGTCTTCAGCTCGCTGACTTCGTATTTTGAGATTATTTTTAGTCTCCATAATTGCCTGAGCCACTTCCTTATAGAAAATCTCTTTATACACACAAACACAAGCCCGCCTGCCCCGCACAGTAGACTATGCAGGAACGAAAATAGCTTGGTTTTAGAGTATGTGCGTCTTCCAGCTTATTGCATGTCACCAAAGTGCTTGCTCCGGGCTGTGCCGCCTTTTGCAATTGTGTAAGTTTGTGTTTCCATGTAATTTTGCCAGTCCTCAGGGTCAATCTGATGGGTTTCCAACGGTGTTTCTTTTGATTTTTACATCCCTTAATGCTACTAGTTTTTTGTTTTTTTTCTAATCATTTTTTTTAAAGATTTTATTTATTTTTTGGAGAGGGGAAGGGAGAGAGAAAGAGAGAGAAATGTCAGTGGGTGGTTGCCTCTCATGTGGTTCCCACTGGGGACCTGGCCCGCAACCCAGGTATGTGCCCTGACTGGGAATCAAACCAGCGACCCTTTGGTTTGCAGCCCACGCTCAATCCACTGAGCTATGCCAGCCAGGGCTGCTACTAGTTTATAAATTGCATTCATAAGCCGAAAACTAGTGAATGTTGGCACCTTAATTTCCTTTAATCTAACAGTGAGTATCTTTACAACTGAAACCATTTATGTCTCTTCTTTTCTAAAGTTCTTGTTCATGTATTTTTGACATTTTTATATAAGATTTCCTTCCCCAAATTCCTCATGGCCTCTTGAGCATTCTGTAGTTCCTTGCAGATACCTTCTCCTGGCCTGTAGTTGGGAGTGTGTTGCCGTTCCTCACACCGAAATGTTTCATTTTAATGCTGTCAGGTTTACCAGTCTTGTCTGATTTCTGTTTTTCTTGTCTTATGTAAGAACTCCATCCCTACCCTGATGCCGTAAATGTCTTATTCTGTGTTTTCATGTTATGCCTTTTCCAGTCAGGTTTAGGTCTGGAGTTTTATTTTTTATTTTCGGTATTCTGGTGTAGTGTGGGGTATGGAGAAGTGACTCTATTTTTTTCCTGTAGATTGAAAATGTCTTCCTTTCCCCATCGATTTGCAACGCCCTCTGTGTCATCCTGAATTCTGACAGAAACATGCATTTCCTTTTAAGGTCCCTCCTTTCATCTCGTTGGTCCATGTGACCTTGCACCCAACACACTTGTTAATTCCTGTAAAGTTACAATGAGTTTGGCTAAGTGAGAGGATGCCTACTCCCGCCTTGATTTTCCTCAAAGTTGTCTCGATGTTCTTGTGTTGCTTCTTTTTTCAATATTGAATAGAGTGCTGCATTGTGTTTTAACGTTAATCTGCTCGCTATCAGGAAGAAAGGGTCTTTAGCTCTGTTCCTTTTATGCAGATTGACTCAAATGAGTCTTAGTGAGTTAATTATCACCAGAGTTGGCAGAGGAACATCAACCTCCCGTGACAAGTAAAGGTCACAACTTTAAGCGATCTGTTTTCTAAGCCAACACTGTAACTCTCCTATAACCACACGTTTTGAGCAGAATTATATAGAAATAGTCCTGGGAAGAGTTGAATATTATCATTACAGCAGAATGCACGGTGAGCCTCTGATGGCCAGGTACCAGGGTAAGAACAGACTAAACGGAAGTTTGTTTGTTTTTTTATCACAAGCCTGTAAGTTTTAATTAACCTTTTCTTTATCTCCCTAACATGGTGCCAGGGCTACTTCAGGACTTGCCTTCCCAAAGCGCTTTTTGTCAACTCTTCCCTCCCTGGGACGTTTTAAGGGTACAAGGTTTCCCGTCACAATGCTGCAATGGGTTCTCTCAACCAGTTCTGGTTACTGAGTACTTAAAGGGTTCTTTTAAAATGTTTGCGATTCCAGGCTGAACCGACGCCAGTGAGCGAATTACTGGATGGTTGCCTGCATCTATGTTTATTTGGTTAGGATAAATTGCTGAAAGTAGAATGGCTGGGTAATATGACTGTTGTTATTATTCACTGAGAAATTGAGTTCTCTTCCTCTGGAACAGTTACCAGCCAGACTCTCTTCTTAACTTCGTGGTCCCCAGGTTTCTAAGACCTAAACGGCATGGACATGTATTTCCATGGGTCGCTTCCCAGAGTCGCAGGCCTCACACTGGAGTTTTCTCCTGAGGTTACTGAGAGGTTGTCTCTGGCATGACTTCCCCACCTCACCCCACCCTGTCACAGTTAATAGGAATTCCGTGTGTCCCACGTGCTCTGAAGGATCAGTACGTGCGCCAGAGGAGAAAGGTCCCTGTGATTACTTTTCAACATGAAAAAGAAAGTGATGTGCCTCCCATGTATCTGCTGCCTTTACCAGCACCCAGCCCCATCTCGCCCCCGTGAACTTGATGAGATTAACAGATGCTATTTCTGTAATCCGCACTGGAGTGCTGTCGGTGACCCACGGTCCTGGCCTTACTAGGACCTGTGATGTGATGTGCTAAAATCAACGGGAAATATTCCTCGGGCCTTCCAACCTGCCGTGACAGTCCACCTGTACTTCTCTGGAGCCATTGCCGCAGCAGAATGAGGTCAGAAACCTCCAGAGTGGAATTGCTTTATTATGCAAGTATTGTTTTGTTAAATTGTAAATTATGTGAAACATTACCAGTATTCCTGCTTAAAACAGAAAAGAGACATGATATGATTCCAAGACATGCTCGTTGATCTTGTTAAGTTTCATAACGGCATTTTGACTATTTAAGAATACGTACATATTGTGTAGATAAGCCTATCAACTTATTTAGGGTTTAAACAGCATTCCTGGTCTGGGATGTGCTTTAAACTTTGGTGGGGAGGGGCCCAAGGGAAGGGGTGAAGGATGAGGTAGGGCGGTGGAAGCAAGCCTGGTAAAGCTCCTTGGCTCTGTGTGATGTGTGTAGGGAGGCTCATTGTGCTATTCTCATTGTGTGAACATTTGATATTTTTGTAATCTACTAAAAGGGTGGTTTAAGTTTAGTGGAGGGGAGAGAGGAAGAGAGGGAGGGAGAGAGAGACACTTTGGGAACTTGGAATTAAAAGCCCAGAAAGCCCTGTCTGGCCCAGGGAGAAGCTTGGCCGAACCTCCTTTGTTATGAATTAGCTTCCTGCTGCCATGTCATGCCACCAACACAGGTGTGAGTGTGTACATATACAGGCACAACACACATAAACACATGCGTGTGCACACACACATACGATTCCACTTCTGTAAGCCTGTGCCTGGGTTTCAATTAATTATTTTATTTGTATTGGTTAAGACATTAACACTAGCAGGGACATTAGAGATCAGGTGGTCTGTCCCCTTCCACATGGACGAAAATAGGGTTCAGTGGTGAGCACGCAAGACAGTCCATTCTTGTATTTCTATTTATTAATTATTGTGTTATTTACTATGCGCACAACCGTAAGCCTTGTGTCCAGTTCCCTGCCTAAGCCTCTGTTTATGGCGCCTTATTTGCCATCACCACAATGTTGAGAGATGAAGAACAAAAAACGGAGATGTTGGTCTATTTACACTCAGAAAACGGAGACAGTGGGGGTGGGATGAGTGGCCTCTCCACTTTTAAAAGGATGGATTGAAACGACCTCTTCCCTTGAGGCCAGGCCTTGCCCGTCCATCCTGGAGTTGCGCCCGTGCCAGCCCCTAGAGTCGGCCCTCAGTGCAGAATTAAAGTTACTGATATCACTGCAAGGTGGGCAGGAAAACTGTTCTGAAGCCACCTCATTTTTTAAAAATGTAAGGCCGAATTCTGATATCACAGATTCCATTCAGTGGCTGTAAAACTGTGAATGTCAAGTTTAAAGCGCAGTAGTTTGAAGCTGGGTTCAACAGGTGCGTTGTAATCCACAGAGGAAATGAGATTTTGCTTATAAGACAGGCATAACTGGATGCCTTACAGCTAGAATCACAGAGATAATTCATAATCCAAAAGATACCTGTCTCAGGCCTGGTGTTCTCATCTCCACCAAGCGACCCCCACCCTGCCTGTGATACTGTCTCGGCCTCCGTAGCTTCTAAGCAAATCTCAGTTTCCCGAATAATCTCACTGGTTTTCTGTCTGCTTTTCTTCCCCAACACTCATCCCTGGACTTGGAATGCTTTCTTTAAGGCCGAGCTTGAATTTCACCGTCTCCATTTTCAGTGAAATCTTCCCCGATAGCCTCCAACAAGGAGTCTCCCTGTTTCGTGGCGATGCCTGAAGTACCACAACTGACACGCACTGTCTCACAGTCCTGGAGGCCTGATGTTCAAGGTCAAGGTGTGGGCAGGGCTGGTTTCTTCTGAGGCTGTGAGGAAGGATCTGCTCCGTCCCTGGTGCTGCTTGGCTTGGGTAAGCATCGCCCCAATCTCTGCCTTCCTGCGCATAGGACCTCTCCTTGTACACGTGTCTGTCTCCAGACTCATCCCTGTTATAAAGACACCTGTCCTCTTGGGTTGGAGGCCACCCTACTCCGGTATGACTTCATCAATGACATCTGGAAGGACCCTATTTGCAAATAAGGTCACATACCAAGGTACTAGGGGTTAGAATGTCAACTTATGAATCTTGACGGGGGAACCACAACTCAACCCAGCAAATTCCATCTTTTGAACTTTCTTACTTCATTTGTGTTTTGTTCGTGGCATGTCACATCCTACATGGTTATTTGTGTTCCTCTCCGTCTAGACAGTAAGCTCTTTGAAGTCTGGTGCATCTTTATAGAAGCTGCAGTGCCCAGCACAGAGGGTGGATGAATGTTTGTCAGGGGCCTTGCGTGTTTTTCTCATGGCTGCCCCTGGTCCCCAGGCCGGCCTCTATCTCCAGGAGGCAAGAGGCAGGATTTCTATTAAAATGGAGGCAGGCACAGGCTTTCTCTTTGTGCCTGTCTGCACGCAGTGGAGTGCCTGCATCATTGCTGGAGTCGGGACAGAGTGGCCGCGACATGGAAGTCAGGTGGAGGTAGCCCACTTCGTGGAGCCAGCCAGGAGTGAGGGATGGAAGGGGAGGGGAGAGAGGCAGAGGACATGCAAGTGTGGCTCTCTCAGAAAGTCGGGAAGACTCTGAGTTACTGACTGAATAGGTAGCGTGATGTCAGAGAATCAGAAAGATGCCCCAGGAGACGTACACCGAGATCAGGAGAGCGTTCCAGAACGCGATGTTAATGCTATCGTCGGGGACAGAGGTCCCGGCGGTGAGCCTGAACACGAGACTAAGTGCCGGCTGCAGGATGTGGCAAAGGGGCAGAGGGTCTGTGGGCCGGCCCAGGTCTGGGCGACACAAGTTCAGGGGTCAGTAGGGAGAAACGAGTTTGAGCAGGAGCCCCGCTGTTGCCTTTTCCCGGGAGCTTGCACCGTTGTGAAGGCCAGGACTAGGTCCTCGAGCCCAGCTGACCGAGGCCCCACGTGGGGAAGAGAAGGGGCAGCGGGGGCTGGAACCAAGCACGTGCGTGTCTGTCTCGTAGAAGCCGAATTCATGTGCTGTTCATTCAGTCCAAACACCGAAATGGACAAAAAGGAAAAACAGCAAGTCATTCCCCCTGCTTTCGAGATGCTTGCAGATTCATAGGGGAATAAAACACATCCAAGAAAAACGGGACGATCCAAAAGCCTGGAAATATTGCAAGTTTCACAGCGAGTGGGCAGGAGGCCTCTCTGGAGGGGCACTGTATCCCCTCATGTGCCAGGGGTGTCCCCTGGGAGCTTGCTGAAAATCCAAGTTCTTAGGCCTTGCTCCAGACTGACCCAACCAGCGCCTCTGGAGGTGGGACCAAGGAACCTGCTTAATAACCTGTTCAACCAGCTCTCCAGGGGAGTCTCACCTGCGCTGCTGGTCAGGAAGCAGAGCACTAGGGCTGGAGCTGAGGATGGGAATCTTACCAGGAGGCAGGAGGGAGGGGGGCTGAGGAGCGCCGGAGGGAAGCCTGTGGGGACCTTGGAAGCCTGCAGTTAGGAAGCAGGAGTGTGTGGGCTGGAGACAGGGCAAGCACCTGGACGTCAGAAGGTGACTATGTCATTTAAACTAGCATTTTCCCCAAAACGTACTCCTCAGAGACGCTCCCTGAAGAAAGGATTCCAAGGGCAAGTCGTTTAGGAAATGTTAGATTCTGTTTTAGATTCTGTTTATTCCTCTCGGAGATTCATAGTGCTCATGAACACGTGAAGGCATTCGATTTCTTTCTTTTTCTTCTTAAATTTCCACCCAACGATATGTTCATTGATTCTAGAGAAGAAGGGGAGACAGAGAGATCATTGGTTGGTTGGTGGCAGGCAGGGGTGTTCAACATTTCGGCATCTCTGGGCCACACTGGAAGAAGGGTTGTCTTGGGCCACACATTGAATACACTGCGACACGTGATCACAAAACAACCTCATAGTGATTTAAGTAAATCTATGATTTTGTGTTGGGCCGCATTCACAGCCATCCTGGGCCGCATGCGGCCCACACGCGGCAGGTTGGACAGCCCTGGTAGGAAATGACGCTGTAACCAAGTGAACCACACCAGCCAGGGCTTGATTTCTTTAAAAAATTATGCCTATTTGAGAGGTTTTGACCGTTTGCTAACTCAGCGTGGTCTGCAGACCAGCGGCATGAACACCACTCGGGATTCTGCATTTGTCTCAGGCTCCACCGGAATCAGAATCTTCATTTAACAGACTGGAGGTGCTTGCTACTCCCACTAAAGTCTGAGAAACGCTGGGTTCGCCTGTGGACCCTCGTTTGTTTCACGGAGTGTACCAGAGTCGCTGTGTAGAACTCGGGAATGCTGCCCTAGGCGACAGGCGGCCCGTGATCTTGGCCACTGTGATAAAAGTGGACGCCCCCTCGCCCTCTCACCGCACAGAGCACTCCCTCGTACCCCAGCTCTCCTTGCTCACTCCCAGAGAAAACCTCTGCTCGTTCCACTGCAGGAGATGATCCCTCCCGGTCACTGAGCTCAGCAGGGAGACTATTCAGGCCTAGTCACAGTCACACAGAAACTGGAAACCAGTGGTGGCTGGTCTCTTGCAAACGCAGGTACCTGCTGATCAGCCTGGAGCGGGGGTGGGGGCACCAGCCACCGTCCACACTGATGATCATATTCCAGGCCTTCATCCAAATGTCTGTGCTACCTTTGACCTCTGGTAACTGAAGGGCCCATGACTTAAGCGCTTCTGTGTCTGCATTTTTTAGCTAAGAGGTACCACAATAGCCTTCTTTTCAAACATGCTTGTGGAGTTAGGACTTATTTTATTTTAAAATTTACTTTCAAATTATTGCCCTAAAATGTCATTCCGAATTATTCTTTAGTTGTTCCAAGTGCTAGTGTTTTGGAAAGCAAGAATCTTGCTCGTCTCAGTCGGAATCCCCAACAAGAATGTGGGGGGTTGCTGATTGACAACAGGTGGTGGGGAGGCATAGGGGTCCTGGAGCCCTGTGATGTTGAGGTTTGGGGGGGCTCAAAAGAGTGCGACTGCCTTACATCCCACAGGCATGACCGAAGACAGCTCCTTCTTAAAGGTGACTGTGCACGTATGGAATGACATAGTGAGGACAGACATTGTGGTGCCTCCAGGAGATGGCTGAGGGGGCAGCAGCACAGTCAGGGCTGGGGACACTGGGGGCGGGGACAAAGAAGAGCAAAGCACAGGAGGTGGCTCACGGATACTGATAAAGGCGACACAGAGTTCAACCTGAAACCAGGAAGTCGAGCCTCGGCCGGCCAGCCCCCTCCAACATCTGCCAGCAGTGCCGGCCTTTGTGTTAAAAGGAGGCGGGCCGGGGAGTGAGCTGAAGAATGGGGACCAGTTTCCTCTCTTTGTGCCCCGGTCCCCCCTCCTTGTACACACCCTCCATTCTGAGTAAACTCTGGGGTGTGGCTGAAACAGACAGCATCAGAAGCCAATGTTACTCAGAAGGGCACAGGACAACCTGAGGCAGGAGGCCAGGCCTCCAGGGAACACGTGAGGGTCAGGTTTATACAACGACCCTGAGCAGCACCAGCCTCATGAGGGACAAAATCAAATTTAATGGTCTTTTCCTATCGTGAGTCAGAACTCTAACAGAAGAGGGACGCGTGATACAGTTTTAGACACTGAAGCCAGGGGGCCACAGTTGATGTGTCTCCTTCTGGGTGTTTGCGGAAGTTGGGGTGTGACTGTGACAATCGATTTCCTGGGAGCTTCTGCCATCTAGTGCCTGGCAGGAGAGCAGAGTGGTCCCCCTGCCCCCCTTTATCCGTGCTTCCTTTGACAAGTTAGGCGTATTGACACAGTGTGAGAAAATTTTACAACCAGGAGGATAGAACTGAGTAGAGTAGGTACATGGCGAATTCCATAAAGACTGATGAACGAGCCCTGGCCGGGTGGCTCAGTTGGTTAGAATGTCACCCCTCTACACCAAGGTGGCAGGTTTGGTCCAGGTCAGGGCACATGCAAGAAGCAGCCAACGGCTGCATGAATAAGTGGAACAACAAACTGATGTCTCTCTCGCTCCAAAAATCAGTCAATAAAAATGTTTTTGAAAAAGATCGATGACAGAGAAATTGGGTGAATATAGTTAAGTAGACCCCAAAGTCACGTACATGCCAGCTCTTCTCCCTTCTTTGCTGTTCTGTGGCCTCCCCTCTTTTCCCCTTTGGCCCAGCTCTTCCTCACAAGAAGGTGAAGCCACCCCTTCAACGCCCCTCCGGTCACAGCCTGTGCTTCCCCTTCTGTTCTGTCCACACAGAATGCCGGTTACACTGAATTCCCTTGGGAATCCACTAGACATCATGCCTTAATATAGACACTCCTATGTCCATGATTTATCTTTTTAAACAGGTTTTTATGACAATAGAAATAACACATGTTCACTGTAGAAAGTTTGTAATGTATTGAAAAGCCGAAAGGCCCCACAATTTCTGCACTGGGATTATTGCTTATCTTGGGGGGCGGGTGCCCTTTGGAGATTTGGTTTAAGCAAGAAATCCTGGCTTGAGAGGAAAGGATACAGGAGGTTGTCAAAGAGCCCAGGTGGGGACCGGGACCAGCCCTGCATCTGCTGCACCCCAGAGCTCCTTCAGATGCAGCTTCTGCATGTGCTGAGGCTTCCCTGCCTTGCACCCTTGCAGTCAACTTGTCTGCAGACCTTGATCTTGGGGCTTCTGAGCGCTACGGGTGGACTGGGGTGACCTGGTGAGCGGGCGGGGGCGGCTCCCACTTACGTGCGAGGCAGCAGCCCTGGTGCATCTGGAATCCTCTTTGACCACATCTGGCTCTCCGTGCTGGGAGGTCAAACAGAAAAAAATAATAACCTGTTTAAATAACAAATCCATTAAGTTATTTTTAAATGTGGAAACGTAAAAAAGAAAACAAAAATGGTTCATAATCCCACAGTTTAGCTAACAACACCTCTGTGGACATTAAAACGACAAAAAAAGTACAGACACAGGCTTAAAACATGCAAAAGAGCAGAGACAGGTTCAAAGTGAAAAGTAAGTAGCCTTTCTCCCCAGCTTCCCTCTTTCCCGAGACAGCCATTGTTGTTCCTTCAAAATACGTGTGTGTGTTAATACAATATGGATTTTTACTATTCATCCCTCTGCTTGCTTGTCAGGGATATTCCCACGTCAGCACATCCAAACTCCACCTTGTTAAGGGTGCACAGGGGTCCATGTGTAAAGTTGCATCATTTAGTTTGCTTATTTCCTGCTCACACACCTTTAGGTGTCTAGTGGTAGTTCACTATCACACAGGCTTCTATCTGTCTGGGTGGGGATATAGATATATGTTTTTAAGATTTTCTTTATTTATTTCTAGAGGAAGGGGGAATGGAGGGAGAGAGGGAGAGAAACATCAATGTGTGGTTGCCTCTCACGTGCCCCCCCACTAAGGACTTGTCCCACAACCCAGGTATGTGCCCTGACTGGGAATCGAACCGATGACTCTTTGGTTCGCAGGCTGGCACTCAATCCACTGAGCCACACCAGCCAGGGGTGGGTGGGGTTGTATTTTGCTGGGATAATCCATACAGTAGTCTTAGGGGTGGATGTGCTAAGTTATGGAGGCGAGAACCACATTTAAAAAACAAGTGGGTGGATTTTGTTAAGTTGCCCTTTGAAAAGGTTGCACAAATTTATACCTCTCCCCAAAATGTGAGTGAGGTTGAACATCTTTTTATCTGTCAAATGACATTTAATATTTCTTGTTATGTAAACTGCTCGTTCATTTCCTTTGATCATTTTTTCCGCTGGGTTCAACGTTCCCCTTTCTGATTTGGTTAGGTTTTATAAGGAAAGGAAATGAGCCTTTGTCTGTCATTGTGCTTCGCAGGTGTTTTCCCCCATTTGTCGCCTGTGTTTTAACTTTGTATTTAGTTATTGTTTTTTTTTTTTGCTTTGGTGTGGGTTTTGCGACAGAGAAATTTTAATAATTTATATGGTGAACTTGGCAGAGTGCCTTTAGGCTTGTGGGTTTTCTCTCTTATTTTCAAAGGTTTCCCCCAGTGCAGTGCAATGCAATTAACCAATCCATCAATCAGTTGCTTTTTATTTAAAACCCACACGTACAACTTTCATTGTTAGGAAAGTCATATGATCAGTGAAGAAAGTTTACAAACTACAGGTAAGAAGAAGGGTCAGAATCCTACAGTCTAATTCCCAGAGAGAATCGCTAGAAACGCTTTGTTAGAAAAAGTTCCAGCCATGAGCTCTATGTGCTAATTAAGATTGTGTTTTAGTGTACCTGAACTGTACCTGTCGCCTGTGCCTTTTGGCCATTGTGAGCAATGCTTCCGTGAACACAGTCTACAGGTTTTTGTGTGGGCCTGTTTTCATTTCTACCAGGTGTCTGCCTAAGAGTGTAGCTGATGAGTTATGTGTAAACTCCATGTTAACATTTGGACTGCAATTTTGAGGAGCTGACTGGGACCAATCGGTACTGGAAACTCCACTAGAAAATGGAGTCAGGCAAGTTTGGAGGGAAACCACCCCCGAGAGACAACCTGTCTGGTACGGTGACTTTGGATAAAGCCTGAGGTTACCACCTTTGGGTCTTACTTACTGTGACAGAATGTTAAGACGGATTGCTTCCTGTCTGAGTTTTGACTCGGGCGCTAATATAATGAACCATCAAATGGCAAAATGAGTGTGAGACTAAGCCCCACCTGGGCACGACTGAGAAAAGGTCTAAGATGTCACAGGGGAGCAGAGCAGACGTTTGCGAACCCGTGTTCACAGCAGTGGTGCTCACAATACCCCAAAGGCGGAAGCAGCCCGAGTGTCTATCAATGGATGAATGGATCTATCCATACAATGGCATGTTATTCAGCCTTAAAAAGGAAGGACATTCTGACACCTGCTCCAGACATTAGTTCAGTGAAATAAGCCAGACACAAAAGGACAAACACTATAGAGAAGCACCTACTAAGAGGTACTTCCGTGACAGTGGAGAACTGTAACATGGGAAATTGTTACCCACCCCACCCTTTTCTGACATCGTTTCTTTGAGTGCTGACTCTGACTAATATGCGGCTTGTAGAGGAACAGCATCTTTGTCTAAGAACCCTAGGAACCATCTGCAAAAGATGCAGACCCCTGCCCTGGCTGGTGTGGCTCAGTGGATTGAGCGCCAGACTGTGAACCAAAGGGTCGCTGGTTCGATTCCCAGTCAGGGCACATGCCCGGGTTGCTGGCCAGGTCCCTAGTAGGGGACGTGTGAGAGGCAACCGCACATTGATGTGTCTTTCCCTCTCTTACTCCCTCCCCTCCCCTCTGTCTAAAAATAAATAAATAAAATCTTTAAAAAAAATATGCAGACTCCAACCTTCAAGCGTCCTTCAAGCATCCCAGCTCGAGGAGATTCGCTGGCCATGACTGATGGAGCCAGGATGATGCGAAGCCAGGATGTGTCACACACTCGACTGTCACTTGCCTTATGGGAGCTGATCATGCTCGTCTGCACAGGGAGAACTTTGCAACCCCTCCCTTGATCTCTTTGTTCTGTTCCCCTCCCCCTCCTTATAAAAGCCTCTGCCTCCACTGAGACTGAGGTGGGGTTGGACTTTGAGACGTGAGTGTCCCATCTTCCAGGTGGCCGGCATCTGAATAAACCACTTTCCTTTACATCAGCAGCACTGGCTTTCACAGCAGCAGGCAGCTGGCCCTGCGCTGGGACACACCTAGAGCGGTCAAACGCAGAAGCGCAGACAAGGATGCTGGTTGCCGGGGCTGAGGTGCACAGGGCACAGAGCCTCGGCTGGGCAAGGTGAACAAGTTTTGGAGATGGATGGCTGTGATGGTTGCACAGCTGTGTGACCAGGCTTAATACAACTGAACTGTACCCCTAAAACTGAAGTTTATGTTGTGTATATTACAATAACGTTTTCTAAAACTGAAAAGGGGGGTCAGCGTGTAGCCAGAGGAGGGGGGATTCATGCCATATCTGCCTCCACACCGGCCGCCCCTCCTCCAAGGCTGGGGGGAGGTGCTTCCACGGGGTCACTGTGAGAACTAGGTACATGTCTGCAGAAGTTGGGGCATGCTTGCTGCGGGGTGTGACGTTTCCTAGGAAATGCAGAGGATCAGAGGCTGGTTCCCCAATTGGTGGGGGAGTCAGGGAGCTCCTGTCTCGGGCACATCAAGGCCAAGGATCCTTAAGCGTTTCCTGTTGGCCAGAGTGGGCCACACGGGGAGACAGCTGTCTGGAGCCATGTTCAAGTCCTGCTGGGGAGAGCCACCTGGACAGGGAGTCTGAAACAGCGTAAGACTGTGCGGAGCAGCCAGGGTGCGGGTGGAGTGGGTAGGGGTGGGGGCCGTGGGGCAGCAGCCTGGGGAAAGGAGTCACCGTGGAAAGCCCGAGGATTTTAGGTGAGTGGTCTCAGCGACTGGGTGACTATAACAAAAGGAAAGTTTGTGAAATTGCTTGTAGAAGGAGTTTGCTTTCACTCTGTCAGGCCCAGAGGACAGGAAGCCACCCGGCCAAATAAGATCCATTCCCCTCCCAGGCGGCGCTCCAAACTGCATCTAGGGAGTGTGTGTGTGTGTGGGGGGGGAGGTTCGGGAGCGGAGAAGAGATTACAACGCCTGGCCAACACCTTCCCCAGCCTGCAGGCGGCCACCAGGCCTCGTCTGTTAGCGAGGGAGGAAGGCGGACTTGGAGGTCAGAAGGGTGCCTTACTCTCCTGGACTGGCCACCTACAAATTAGAAAACCAGTGGTGGTTTTGTGATGTAAACTGCGGGCCACCTATTACAGAAGAGGGAGCAGAGATGCCATGGGCTCTGCCCGTCTCCATGCCTGGCCCCGGGAAGGTACCTCCATCAGTGGAAGGCACCATGGGAGGCCAGCTAAATAAAGAAAGCCAACGAGTGTGTGCATTTCGCTAGGCATCCTGTTTCATCAGTATCGCTTGTGTTTCTCCCACATACGTGCTCACATGTACTTTCCGTGTGTGGCCATCCATTCCCCCATCCCTGCAAAGACTGGGTTACCGGCGTGCGCACGTTATGTTGTGTGTGTGAAGTGATCGGAAGGAGGGGTCAGCATCTCAGTCCGCTCACGCGGGCGGGGCGGGGGTGCTGGGGAAGGACGGCTCAGAGTCCCTTGCCATGTCACAACAACTTCATACAATAAAGCCGCGGGGGGCGGTGTTTTAGGGAAGGCCGAGGGAATAAATGCCACGTTCCTACTTTCATGAATTGTGAAATTACAATTCTAATTGTCATGTGCTAGCCTTCTCTCCTGTCTTCGTTGGCATCGCCCATGAAAGAGTTCTGAAAAAAATGGGTCGCCGACTACAAGGGCGAACGTGTACTCTTGTTGAAGTCAAGGCTCAAACAGTGGAAACCATCTGGACATGTTTTCACCCAAAAAGGGAACTGTGAGAAGATTGCTGGAGAAGGACGGCGGGGTTCCTGAGGGCTGAGACCTGGGGAGCGGAGGGCCACCCTTTCCGTCTGTCCCACAGCTCCTTGTGGACCTCTCTAGTGTTTTGGGATCTTGGATCAGCAGCTGACCCGGGCCCTAAGCTTTCGTTCTAATGCTCTTGTTTGTGGTCTGGGACGGTAAGCTTTATTATTTAGTAACCAAAACCAAGATGGGCTCAGGGCCCTAAAGCAATCGGAGGTCCTTAAGGAGCTTAGGCCTATCCAGCTCGTTTTTTTCCTCTCTCCTCTCGCTGGGTTTCGCTGACATCTGCGTGGGGAAACTGCCGCCTTATTTTCCTCTTCTTGGATTCTCACAGCCAAGTATGGAGTAACCGAAATTCATAGTTTGACGGGAAAGAGAATGGTGTGATAAAGCAATGTGAAAGATCTATAATTTCTCCGGTCCCTGTGGTTTTTGGAAGCCTTTTTTAAAAAATTAAAAAGCAATTTTAATGTTTGACTTGGAGAGAGAGAAACATCGATTTGTTGTTCCACTTCTTTATGCATTCACTGGTTACTTCTTGTATGTGCCTTGACTGGGGATTGAACCTGCAACCTTGGTGTATCAGGATGGTGCTTTAACCATCTTAGCTACCTGGCCCTGCTGGGAAGCTTTTCAGAATGCCCAAGGCAATTGCATTAGGAACCCCTAACTTGGTAGGGACATGCATTGAAAGGGCCAGGGAAGGAGGCACGGTGCAGGGCAGTGTCACCTGCACCGTCAGATCAGATGGTACTCAAAGCGACACCCACAATGGCCACCTCACCTAACGCACGTGGACCTGGGTCAGACCCCTGCTTTAACAGTGACAAGTAAACATGTAATGTACACGAACAAATGGCCAGAAAACTTCAACATCTGGTTTTTATCTTAACTCTGTTTCTTTGTCCTGTCACTGTGGAAAAAAATTCCGGAAAAGTCTTGAAAGCTAATTAGCTCCAAATTTACTTTAGGGAAGAAGGGCCAAAGAGTTTTGATGACAAATTTTTCTTTGTTCCAGCTGCCAAACTGGTCTTTGACCCTTCAATTTAACATGAGTGATTATTTATTTGCACATAAGTCCTTTGTGTTTTTTTTTTTTAATTCAGAAATCGCTTTCCTGGAATAGGCACCTGGCTTGTGATTATTTCCAAAGAATTTGCCATTGCAAATAAGCTTTAAAGTACTGTACC
>VMDR010009449.1:0-33391 GCA_007922815.1 Macrotus californicus
GGTGCAAAGGCAAACCAATGGATAGTCTATTAAATAAATGGTGCTGGAAAAATTAGACATCCGTATGAAAAAACAAAAAGAAACAAACCCAAAACTCTTAACCTAAACTTTTCACCATGTACAAAAATTGTCAAAATCAATCATAAATTTAAATGTAAAACCTCTATAACTACATAAAAGTTTTAGAAGCAAATGAAAGTGAACAGTCTAGGTGATCTTGGGTTAGGCAAAGATTTCTTAGATACAATACCAAAGAACAATCCATTAAAAATTGATAAATTGGAGTTCATCTAAATTAAAAACTCTTTGAAGGACATTACTAAGAAAACTAAAGGATAAGCCACAGATTGGGAGAAAATATTTGCAAAACGTATATTTAATAAAGCCTTCTATCCAGAGTAAAGAATTCTTAGAAGTGACCAATAAAAAGACAAATAATGTAATTAAGAGATGGGCAAAAGGTCTGAACAGACTTTTCACCAAATAGGCATAAGAAAAAAATGTTCCGTGTCATAACACACAGGGAAATATAAATGCAAACCACAGTGTGATGCCATTGCAACATTTATCAGAATGAATAAAACAAAAACAAAATCAAAATAAGCCTGATAACACCAAATGCTGGTGAGGATGTGGAACAACTAGAAATCTCAGACATCACTGGTAGAAGTACAAAGTGGTTCGGGCACTGAGGAAAACTATCAGTTTCTCATTAAGTTAGTTATCATTGCATGACAACATGACCCAATAATCTCTCTTCTAAGTGTTTACACAGGGAAGATAGAAGCATGAAAACTTACTTTCACATAAAAACCTGTATGTAGATGTTTATGGAAGCTCCATTTGTAATTGCTAAAAACTAGAAACATCTCAAACGTTCTTGAAGAATGACAAAATAAACTGTAGTATACCCACCCACACGATAGAATACTGCTCAACAATAAAAACAAATGAACTACCACTGATCTACTCAAGAACATGGGGAAAAACATCTCAAATGCATTAAGTAAAACACTCATCTCAAATGTTACGTATTGTATGATTCCCTAACATGGCGTTCTGGAATATGTAGAACTATAGGGACAGAAGACAGAGCAGTGGTTGGTCCCCAGGGGCTGAGATGTGAACTTGGGGGTGTGATGGAATTGTTCTGTATCTTGATGGTAGTGGAGCTTACATGACTACATATTTGTTAAAATTAAATAACTGTACATTACAAGGGTCAGGTTTACAGTATTTACCATGTTACACACCTCAGTAAACTCTACTTGACAAGAAAAACCACAAAAGATACACGGCTCCTGCCTTGCACATTAAGTGAAAAATTTTTGCTACTTTCATCACAGGTAACGATCAAGTATTCATAAAGTAGCTGAGGGCAATCTCATTAGAGATGAGAAGAAGGGAAGCCAGTTATAATTTTTCAGACAAGGCAATGACAATTTTATCTTAGTTTCTTTAATTTTTCCATTATAGTTTACATTCAATAATATTCTGTATTAGTTTCAAGAATCCAGCATAGTGGTTAGACAATCATGTACTTTACAAAACGCTTTTGCACATCAAGGGAAACTATCAACAAAATGGAAAGACAACCTACTGAATGGGTGAAGATATAATATTTGCCAATGATACATCAGATAAGGGGTTAGTATCCAAAATTTATAAAGAACTCAGACAACTCAACACCAGAAAAGCAAACCACCCAGTTAAAAATTGGACAGAAGACCTGAATAAACACTTCTCTAAGGAAGACATACAGATGGCCAATAGACATATGAAAAGTTGCTCAACTTCACTGACAAGCAGAGAAATGCAAACCAAAACCACAATGAGATATCACCTCGTACCTGTCCGAATGGCTAGCATCATTAAATCAACAAATAAGTGCTGTCAGGGATGTGGAGAAAGGCCAGTTACTTTTAAGGTGTTTTGGTATGAACTCTGCTAATGGGGGAAGAAAACTGACCAAATAAAATATTTTCTTTGGGGAAATATAAATGTTAGATGAAGAAAGAGGTATCACATTTCTGTTTGAATTGTTTTGTGCCTGTAATTAAGCTACTGTTTTGCTTCCAAATATTTCAATATATATTTCAATCTTGGATATACTGAGACCCAGGAGTACTTTATAGCTTTTCAGATAATTCACTTTGCTAATCCATGTTTCTGTGTATACTGGTAAGAAAGGTCATGGCTCTTGAAATTTAAGAGCTTTGCGAATATATTCAGATTTCCTCCTGGAGGAGGCAAGTGTTCTTTTTCAACATCTTGGTTTTGAGATATATGGCAAGTTTCCATTTGATTCAGCCTATGTGATATTAGGAACCCTTGTGCACAAGTCTTCCAAGAGGTAAAACTGCTAGGTATTATTTTGTCTGTAAGGGCCTCCATACAAGACTCAGAAGATTCCAGAGAATCTGTCATTGCATTTACCATTGCATTTATAGATAAGGACTCATTTAAACCCAAAATTGTCTACAAAACTAAAATGTATTATAGGTACAGCATATTCCTTTTATCGTTTGAGCCCTTCTGGAGTTAAAATGATACTTACAGAAAATATACGACAATAAGGCTAGTGTCTGGTTGTTTTTCATGACTAAACAACTCTCTCTACCAGCATCTTCTTTGTTAGCATTAAGCAATTAACAATACCTAGTATTAGAAAGATGGCTGCACTTCATAGTATAATTTTCCCTTGAAGTATGTGTGATTCCTCCTTGGGAGCTGTAGTAAGGGAGAAGATTCAGGAACTGGGGTCACACATACAGATGTTGAGAGATGGAGGCAATCATCACATACCGGGATAATCCTAACTGATTAAGCTTCTCAAGGCCAAAGTGAAGTCAGCACCATGGGGTTACTAGGTAACTCTACCACCTAAGACAGCACTTTAGGCCAATTGCTAGGCTCTTCCCAAGTCTGCTGTAATATGCAGGAAATTTCAACCTTCTCTTCAATCCCTGCATACTTCGTTTGTGTGTAACTGGTTATTTACACTTCCCAACAGAAAAGATTTAATTGGGTTATGTCATCCATTCGCTATGTTGTGTCGATAAGGCAAACATTTGTGTATTTGAGGAAATTGAAGGCACGTATCCCCTATTCATGATTAGAAAAAATTAAGATTAAATTTAAAAATAGAAGAAAAAAAGAAAAGAACAAGCAGCACTTAGCCTCACTTCCATCCTGTTTTGATTCTGAGTGATGAGGATCTCATCAGGCTCTGAGCTTCTGGGCTAAGAGAGGCCTGTGCCTTTATCCACCTACCCTACCACCTTTCTTAGTTTCCCCAATTATTAGATTGAGCCAATACCTGCTCAGTCCACACAATAGCTTATTTTGATGTCTGAGCAAAATGATTTGTTTGGAAGTGTTTGGTAACTGTAACATGTTGTACAAATGCAGGGTTTTTGATGTAAACTAATATGTACTAGGTGGCAGGCACTTAAATTTGCATTTCCATCAGGGGCAGCTAATACAGAAAGCAGCTGGCTAGTGTGCTGTGCTGTTTTAATTATTCTGGCAACTGCAGCGCTAGCCTCTAACCCATGGCCAATTGGTGCTTGCTTAACTGGGGCTGGCATTCTGCACGCACTCAGCTGGAGCACAGCTCAGAAGGCTGGGCTGGAACCATGGCGGGAAAGCCACTGCTCTGCTGCCTTCAGTTCTTTTAAGGCTAGCTGGAGCAGAGGGGTCTGTATGGTTAATGGACTCTCACGTGCAGACACCAGAGCTCCCACTCTAACAGTTACAGGAGATGACTGTCACTGGTAACGACAGTTGTGCCAGCCTACATAATAGCTATGGTGCCATACTCCCCAACACAAGTAAATCCAGCATTCTCTACTGACGTCTCACTTGTTTGTTCTGAAATGTCACCTTTGTGTGGCGTCAAAGATGCACTCCATCTGCTTGTACCCATTTCTTACATTACATCTTTGTACTGTCATAATTGTGGGAAGGCGACTGTGGTCCCTTAAAAAGTATCTGCTTGTGGTTATAAAGACAACGCAGGCACAGTGGAAGGAAGACAGGGTGCATAATCGAATCAAGGGCAGTTGTAAGCTCTACAACTAAATTTCTCAACTTCTAAATTTCAGTGTCCTAAAATATAAAATAAGAAGAACAAATATTTTGAAGACACTTGAGATTTTATAAAATATTTTTACATACTACCTCATTATAATTGTGGTATCTTAATATTATTATCGTTTACACTTACAGCTATTTTGAAATGGTCATAGTTGTTAGATCTGCCTCTAGATCTTGCTATTTAATGTGTAAAAAAGTGGTTATAGATATATTGCTATATCATAATTTAAAAATACTTTGATAACTATATTTCAATATAACTGATTTTCTTTGGATTCCTATATATTATATTTAAGCTCTTAAAAGCATAGTTCTGAGAAGGGCCATGAGCGTTACCAGACTGCCTAAAGGGCTTGTAGCACAAAAGGAAAGTTAAGAAAAAATCCAGTCCAGATAACCATTAATTTCATCAACCAGGTTTAGACGAAACCTGGTCAGGCTTTCTTTCTTGTCCCAGTCCCTGTGCATTCATACATCTGAAGGTGCATGTGTCTTCAGGAATACAGCCTCATTGTTTAGTATTTGAAAACATGTGTTTTGGAATTGCGCTTCCAGGCTTCAATCTTAGTTCTGCTACTTCTTAGAGAAGTTACTTAATCTCTCTAAGCCTCAGTCTCCTCACATGTGAAATGAGGATAATAGTAGTACCCAAAACTCTTTGCAGTGCTTCACTATTAAATGAGTTAATAAGTGGCAAAACACTTAACACCATGCCTGGCACATGCAACATACATTTGTAAATGTTGGCTAATTGTATTACTGTTATTAGTATGATGCATATACACATGAGTATATTGCTATGTACATGTGTATTCAGGAAGCATTTATAAAACAGGTAGGGTCAGGGTTGAGGCAAAGGAAGAAATATCCTGAAAAAGGCCACCACTCTACCACAGACAAGGCTCCTTGCCACAGCCAACTCCTAGGTAAGGGAGATGTCAAAACAAAGAGAGAAAATGGTTCTGAGAGACACACTCGCTCCGAACGTGGACGGTGGGGGGAAACACTGGCAGAGTCAGAGTGGTCCCGCCCGGTCACTTAACCAGCGCCAAGCACCCCAAACACTACCAGCGATGACAACAACATCGACCTTACACACCGCACACATGTACAAATGACTTAGTTTCTTTTTCACACAGAGAACAGCACTATTCTTTGTTGCATTGTCACACTTAGTTACAACTATTTTTTCTTGTGATGAGGACTTTTAAGATCTATTCTCTTAGAAACTTCAAATATACAATACAGTAATACAGTCGCCCTAGATGTTTTACAGTCATTATCTCATTGAATTCTCACATAAGCAGAGTATTCTAATCTATAGTTTACAGATGAGGAAACTTACATTCGAAAAGATTTAATGGCTTAGCCAAGGTAACACAACTAATAAATGACAAAGCCAGAATTCAAAACAGGTTTGTCTGACTCAAAAATCCATATTCTTTCTACTACACTGCATTGTACAGTATTAGATTGAATCTACTGAATATTGTTATCAACTCTATCTCTGGTATTCATTCAAATTATTTGAGTTTGATGTCGAGAAGAAGCTACATATCTATAAATAATAACCATAGCATATAAGGATATTACTACATATATTTATGCTTTTAGGGCCCAGGATAGAGCTCTAATTCATCTGAATCTAGGATGTAATGAGTTATGTTAAAACATTAATCCATTGTATTAGGTTAAACACTAAAAATTGCTACTAAAATGATGTCTCACTCAGGGAAAGGCTCTTCAATTCTCCTCCAGGATACTGGGCAGCACAGAAAGTGTTCGATTTAATTAGCTGTGTATGCAGAAAGAGATGCTCATCTGTTTCTATGGAAGCAAACACATCACTGACATACTTCTCCATGGAAACAGAGAAGGGGAAGTAGAAAATGCTAAAGTGAATGAATTCACTGAACAGTTGGTGAGCAAAGTTTCAAGAAAAACATAATTCATCTGTAGTACTATGTTACTAGTTTAGAAAAAAGCAGCATGCTACATAAAAGAACATTATATAAGATACACTGAAGCTTAACAGTTATTTATTTTTTCCTTGATTTACTCTTGATTGTATTTTTTTCCCATTACCATTTAGTCCCCTTATCCCCCCTCCCCCCAGCAATCACCGCACTGTTGTCCATGTCCATGTGTCCCTTTTCCTTTTTGCTCAACCCCCCCACACTCTAACCCACAGGAGACAAACACAAGGCCCACGGGCTGAATCTGGCCCTCCACCTTGCTTTATCTGGCCCGGCACCTTGTTTCTACCCAGCGGCAGCGCCAAGCTCTCATTTAACTGTTAGAGAGTAGTTACATTTATATACTCCTAAATTACATTTGGCCCTTTGAAAGCAACCGCAAGGCTGATGTGGCCCCCGGTGAAAATGAGTTTGACACCCCTGCTCTAACTGCTCCCCACCCCAGCTGTCATCCTGAGAAACAGTTATTATTTTAGTAGGAAAATACAAATGTTGGGAAATAACATAGAGCAAAGCTATTACTGTTTTTGCACAGAAGACATAATGGAAGAATTCTTAAAGATGAGCAGTGTTATAGCTCAAAGTCAGTGATGAGACAAGATAATAGAAAATATAGGGAACCAATTTATAAATAAATTTATCAGCTTTATACTGGTTTCACATCATCATTTTTTGTTGGATTTTTTCCTTTCAGGATTTAAAATTATAGAAATTATTTCAAGTTTTATTATGTAACACATTAGTTAATTTGTATGACTGAGCCTATATTAAATATTAATTTACAATATAATGCATATTCTGTTTCCTTTGAAAAGTATACTTTTCACTAAAATAATAAAGGATTCATTTTATAAGATATTTTCTCTTAGGTATTCTGACTTAATTTTTTTCCCCTTTGGAATTTAGTCTTAAATTGCCTCTCAATTCATTCAATTCAATTCAACTCAATGCGCATTTAATCCCAGCCCTCAAGATGAGTATAGACTTCTTAGAAGGTAAGATAGATAAGAGAATAATTATAATATTTAGTCACTCCTTCAACAAATATTTCTCATGTGCCTACCATGTGCCAAGCAAGTACTGTGCCGAATTTTGCGGATGCAGTGATGAATTAGACACTGTCAATGCTCATGGAGGCTACTGGCTCACAGAGGAGGGACACAGTTATACATGTAAATACACAGTTACAATCTGAGACAAGTCCTATGAAAGAAAACTACAGGGTTCTAAGAGAGAACACAATGAAGAAATTCACTGAGACCGGATGGTTAGAGCAGGCCTCTGAGAAGTGACTTGAATGCTGAGATCTGGAAGATGACTAAGTCTTAGTCAGATGAGTGGAAGAACAGTAATTCAGGCGAAAGTCCTGAGATGGAAAGGGCTTGGCAGGATTGAGAAGTGGAAAGAAAGCAAGTTTTTCTAGTAAGAAAGTGGTGAAAGGGGAGGTTGGAGAGGGGAAAAGGTACAGGTACACTTTTAAATTTTATTTCAAATATGATGGGAAGCAATTAAAGAGTTTTGAGCAGGAAAATGACAAAACTATATACACAATTTTCAGTACAAGTAAACACAGGACGCTTAGCAAAAAAAATTTCAAAAAGCACAATAGATCTAAAGTTTTTAAGATCTATTCTAGGTAGTAAAGCTATAATGTAATTATTACCATAAAAGTCAAAATAGCACATTACTCCAAGGGGGCGGGAAGGATGTATCAGGGGCTTCTCAGGGATCACTGTTCTGTCTCTTGAGTGGTTACATGGATGTTTGCTTTATATTTATTTGTTAAATTGTACATGTAAGTCTTATGTAGTGCTTCATGTGTATTATTTCAAGATAAGAAAGTATGTTTCTTTCTTTAATAAAAGAGCAGGAAAGCAGTGGAGACAACAGGTACAGATAGCTCAAGAAGCTTGGTTTGGGGAGGGAGTGATAATTGCCCCCCTATCTGTCCTCTGACTTGTATTTTCACGAACTGAGCACCCCGAGGTTTGGTATGATGCCATCCAAGGAGAGACTTTTCTTTTAGCCTTTTTTTGTTCTAAGTATGGCTCTGTGTCTAAATCCAGTCTACATCCTGCATGACTGGGCTATGATCTCTTTTGACTCAGAGGTGGAAGCCACATGTTGAGACTGGCAGAGACAGGCCCTAACAGCATCCCTGGATGATTTTGTGAAGCAGAAATGTCCACCGCCCTAGACTGCCCAATCACCTTTGCACTATTATGAGGATGAAGTACACTTCTATCTTATTTAAGTCACTGTTGTAGCACTTACACTGGTCTGTGCACTGACACAGTTATGAAGGAAAGCTGGGAGATATGGCAATACCCAGAGGTAGAATGAAGGAACAGAGAAGGGACTTCTAAATAGTGGAGACAACAGAACATGTTTAAATGTTGATGGTAAGAATTAGAGTATAAGAAAAGGTTGAAGATACAGTAATCAGATCTTTAAATAAATGGAGCAAGGACCCTGAGAAGACAGGAAGGAACAGGATGCACAGCATATGTGGAAGAACTGACCTTTGACAGAAAGGGATATTTGCTCTGTTTTAGCAGAAAGAGAGGAGGAAAGGCAGGCAGATGTAGGTTGATTTGTAAATATCTTGCTGAAAGATGAGGGAGGTCCTTCTTCAAGTCTTCGTTTTCCACAGGAAGCACAAAGCATTAGGTGAGCATGGAGGGAGGGAGAACTGGCAGTCTGAGGTGTGGTAGAGTGAGAAGGTATGAAACTCTCATGATGGACCAATGTGGTGTTATGAGCAGAAAGTGCTGGGTGACTATTTGAAGTGAGTAATCATGAATTTAGGGTGTTCCCAACCTTCCAGGAAGGTTAAATTGTTCAGGGCTTGGCAGAGGTAGATGGTTTAGGTCTATCCAGAGCTCGGATTGCAACAGCTAGGTGCAAGAGAGAGGAGAAAAGATAATTTTTCCAAGAGCAGGATTTTAATAATAAACCATGGAATGAGGGCTAAATATGGGGGAAGGTAAAGACAGAAGGAGACTGGGAAAGGTAATAGATTGTGGAAGTCTCGGGGACTTTGAAAAACTATTGTTTTCTAATCATCAGAGAAATGCAAATTAAAACCACAATGATATATCTTACAGCTGTCAGAATGGCTATCATCAATAAATCAACAAACAAGCAGCACTGGCTAGGATGTGGAGAAAGGGGAACCCTTTTGTACTGTTGGTGGGAACGCAGACTGGTGCAGCTACCATGGAGAGCTGTATGGAGATACCTCAAAAAATTAAGAATGGATCTGTCTTTTAACCCAGCGATCCCACTTCTGGGAATATATCTGAAGAAACCCAAAACACTAATTTGAAAGAACATAAGCACTCCTATGTTCATTGAGCATTAATTACAATCGCCAAGATACAGAAGCAGCCCAAGTGTCCATTGGTAGATGAGTGGATAAAACAACTATGGGTCATTTACACAATGGAATAGAACTCAGCCATAAAAAAGAAGAAAGTTTACCCTTTGGCACAGCACGGATGGGCCTGAGGAACATTATGCTAAGTGAAATAAGCCAGTCAGAGAAAGACAAACACCACATGATTTCACTCATATGTAGAATCTAATGAACAGACTGAACTAACAAGCAAAACAGACACAGACTCATGGAGAGCAGGATGACTGACAGCTAAGGGGTCGGGGAGGGTAGGAGGTGGAGGGATGGAGCAAAAAGGAAAAAGGACCCATGGCCGTGGACACCAGTGTGGCGACTACAGGAGGTGGGGGCAGTATAAGGGAACTAAATGGTAAGGGAAAAAAAATACAATAAAAATTTTTTTAAAAACTCAAAAAGAAAAAAAAAAAGAGAAAAACTATTGCTCTCATTAGTGAACTGAATGGTGGAATGTTTTAATAAACGATTCAAAGGTAGTGAAGACGTCAAGTTCCAGAGAGTAACTGTGAATGTAGGATGCTGAGCTATCAGGTGATAACACTCCTAATAAATAAAAGAAATCTTCACAGTATGTGGTTAAAAAAAAGTTAGTCTTTAAAGATAAGTAGCTTATTTAGTAGAGAAGAAGGTAAGGGGAGAGAAGGTAGAAAACAGGAGACGAAACAGATGCAGAGAGAAAAGTAAGACAAAATTCACAGCATACTGAGGAACAGAAAGCCTAGCCAGAGATTAGAGTGCGTGGGCAGAAGTTCCTGGAGAAACTGGAACGGTAGGGGGAAAAGACAGTCTGAAAGACTAGGTGGTATGGATATTTTAAAAACCCAAGCTGTCAATCATGATGTGTAAAATGATCACAAATAATATACATGTTTATTTACTTTATTTTATTTAGGGCTAATGACTTATGAACAGGTGAATTTGTGGGTTTTACAACTCTGGAAAATTCTTACTCATTTTGTCCTTTAATACTGCCTGTCTCCTATTCACCTGGTTCTCTGTCTAGAACGTCTGTTTTGGACCTATCTCTATATGTGTGCTAGGCAGGGCACTGAGTCAGTGTCGATCAACTGAATCAATGACAGGGGGAGTATTGAATCCATTTTGAATCATTACAATTTAAATTATTGGTAAATGTCAGTACTTTCAGGATATATTAAATGTTGAAGATCATTATTTACTATCTAATTCTAGATCTCTGTTACTATAAAGATGAATTATCTTAGCACCTTAGTGTACATATCCAGATTCAATGCCAAATACGGTTATTTTTCAAGTACTTTCCCCCTAATCCATATTTTTAAGTCTCAGGACTTAATTTATTTCTTGTTCAAGTTCTGGAACAAAGTGTATATAATGATGTATTTCCATTAAAATGTATAGTACAGTGCAAATTAAAACTAAGTTTAACAAACTTCCTTAGGACAAAGAGTTACCTCTAAAGTTCCTGTAGTTACAGGGACTGCTTACCTATGATGAGCCTGTGAAGAGCACTCTTATCTCCATTAATAGCAGCAGCATGAACTTGGGATGCTAGTGAGGAGCCAGTCAAGAACAAGTTCTCTGATCTGTTCATAGTCTTCCCAACAACTGAAGCAACCTGGAACAATGATTTAAGTCATGAGCATACACAGGAAATACTTCTGAAACCTGTCTCATCTGTTGTAATTGGTCATGTTATAAATATGGTTTATTAGAATATGTGACTAGGATTCAGAAAATCTGCATTCCTAGTCTTAGAATTACCACAATGTGGCAAATTAGGTGATCCTTTGCATAAGGTGCTCATCTTTAAAATGAAGGGGTTAGCTGCTGCCAAGACCCTTCTCAGGGACTGTGGAGGGAAAAAACTGGGGGCAGACTTGATATTTAACATTAGGCAAAGGGCCCAAAAACCACACTTGATGTCTTAAGTTAATACAAATAATTTGATTCCACATGATACCAAACATTAAAATTGATATTGAGAATAAAAGTAATTGCCCTGGCTGGTGAGGTTCAGTGGATTGAGCATCAGCCTGCGAACCAAGGGGTTGCCAGTTCATTCCCAGTCAGGGCACATGCCTGGGTTATGGGCCAGCTCCCCACTTGGGGGCACTTGAGAGGCAACCCCACACTGATGTTTCTCTCCCTCTCTTTCTCCCTCACTTTTTTCCAGAAATAAATAAGTAAAATCTTTTTTTAAAAAGCAGCAAGAGAAAAGCAGAGAGTTCCCTACAAAGGAGTCCTCATAAGACTATCAGCTGATTTCTCCAAAGAAACCTTACAGGCAAGAAGGGACTCGCGCTAAGTATGTAAAGTGATGAAAAAAAAGAAGTACTTAGTTCTTTCTTTCATGAAGAGAAAAGGCAGAATTTTTATTTGCTGTCTCCTTGTATTTACCAGGGAAATACTTTGCTTGAGATCCTGACCTTAGGATCTTACTTGGAACACCACATCATTGGGATTCACCATATTTCATTAAAAAAAGTTTTGTTCTGATTGGTAAGCTGATACGGTTGTTAGGACTGTCTAGAAATGCATTATATGCATAGGAAAATAGTGAGTGTTTAAGCAGAGGCTGGATTATATCAGAAATGCAGCAAGAATTCAAGTACCTGATGGGAAGGGAAGAGGCGTAGTTACATCAATGAACTTAACTTCCTTCCTGAACATAAGATGTTCTATCAAGTTGAATGCCTGTGAGGATCAGCAAGGTAAAAAGTGTAAGAAACACAGGGAATCATGGGGGTTATGGCAAACTGGAGCACATACAGCCAAAGAGAGCAGCTGTCGATCAGCTACAGTGAATGAATAGCTGTCGGAAAGATAGACAAGGCCCTCTTCTGATTTTACCAAGAAGCGTTACTCCAATCTCTGTGACTCCTGAGAACCTGGGAGTTTCGTAAGATAAATTTACCATTACTGATGAGCTAGTACTTGTGTTGTCACTGAGAAAGATGTTTGGTTCAAACTCTGCCTTACAGTGAAAGTGTTTTCTTAATTTTGGTAAAGGTCAGCTCTTCGGTCTTGATTTTACATAGGCATTGTGAGACACTTCTGTCATGTTTGAGCATGTCTGTCATGTAAGAAAAACCACTGTCATGTGCAGGCTTATACTGAAGTGACTTGAAAGAAGCTACAAAACAGGGATGGAGGTAGAAACAGGGTAGATGAACATTTGCACTGGGGCTCTCAGCTGCTCTGTGCCACTAATAACAAGCAGTGTGCCCTTTGGCTACCTCAGCTCTCTGAAAATGGAGAAGGTAGACCTTGTTGATCCATTCAGCAAGTTAAGCACCAACTATGTGCTAGGTATCGTTCTGAATTCTAATACGTATCATTTTAGATTCTAAGTGATCAGAGTTTCAGGCCCATGAGAATCACACACCTCCCCCCAAAATTCTTCATACTCTTTGAAAATACACTAAAAATTAATCTCATTTACATATATTTACATATATTTCACCAACAGATATAGAGCTGGTGTTCAGTAGATGTTTGCTGAGTGAAAAGTCACAGTCTGGGTGCTAAGTCCAGAGCATGAGCAGGAGCAAAGTTTAATTTCTTGGAGTAATGAGTTTATACTCATGAGTATCTATTCTTTTCAAACTCCCCATTACTATCTCCTCTGTTAAAGAGATACATCAGTGGCATAGCGGTTAGAGAACTGGACTAGGAGACCGGAAACCTAACTAAAAGTTCTTGGTTTTGTCAGCTGGGAAAGTGATTCCTAGTTTCTTTCTTTCTTTTTTTTTTTTTTTTGCGCTCAAATGTTTTTGAGCACTATTGTTTTATGCACTAATACTTGTGGATGAAAATCAAAATCACTTTGTAAATTATACAAAGCTATAAAATGCAAAGGTCTCATCATCATTACTAACTATAAAAAAAGCCAGTGTAATAAATGATGTAATAATTATAACTGTACAAAACTAGCGGTGCTGTAGTCAGTCACAAGCAAGGAAAAGTAATTCTGACTCGGACTAAAGGGCTGGTTGCTTAGGAAGTTCTCAGAGACTGTTATTAGAAATGAAATTCCAGATAGAGAAGGGGTTAAGGGCGTTCCAGGTAGCAGGAGAGCTGGGGCAAAGGCAAGGCTTAGGGAGAACCACAAAAAACGCAGGATGCCTTCCGGGTACTTAGCAGTGATTGTTTGGCTTCCATTCGGGACAAGTGACCCTGCTGGGTGTTTGTAGATGAAGCTGGAGCGGTAACTGGGACCAGCTTAAGAGTCTCAACAGCTTGGCTAACGAATTTCCTAATTGTCTGGTGGGCAGTGATCCATACATTACCAGCAATCACTTTTGCACTTGAGCTTTTCAGTTTACAACGTGCTTTCCCATCCTATCCTGTGTGTGCTCCTTATACGAGCCCACAGAGACAATTAGGGATAAGTTATTTACTTATTCATCCGGGGCCCTGAGAAAGGGCTCCGACTTCATAACGCAGGAATTAGCGCAGAAAGAAAAGGCAGCAGGCGGGGACACCAGTGACGGAGGCTCAGACCACAGCTCAGGCCACGAGCCCTGGAGTCTGAGGCAGAGGCCAAGGCAGTACAGACCGATTGGAGCTTCCCCAGCCAGGAGCCCTCCTACTCACCCTTGCCTCCTCCAGGACTCACGTCCCAGGGGCGGCTCCAGGAGGTACGACCCCCACTGGGCCGCCCCTCCCGCCAGGACAGTACACTACATCCGGCTGGGGCAGACCCCAATGCGCTGAAACTAACAGCCCCTCAGAGGGCCGCCAGGGAGTCTGGGCCGCACGGCCCTCTGGGAATTGTAGTTCCTATTCCTCCGAAATACAGAGGTACACCCGTTCTTTCCCCTTTTTATCCCACAGGCCCTCGCGCACAGAGAACTTGGTGGACGTGGGCCGAGAGCCTGATGGGAAAGGAGTTCTGGATGCCCGATGACGGCCTCAGTTAGAGTGGTGTAAGACTACACTTCCCAATGTGCTCCGAGGTGGGCAGGACCCGGAAGTGAGGGTTGAGAGGCCTCTGTGGAAGTTGTCCAGGGTGTTCGCCGCTGGAGCTCCGGGTCTAGAGGACGGGGTGTAGCTGCCGGGAGGATCCTCCGCTGCCGCCGGCTCCCGGAGCCCAGCCCTTTCCTAACCCAGTCCAACCCTACCCAGTCCCAGCAGCCAACGCCTGTCCCTGCCGCGGATCCCAGCGTTATCATGAATCCTGTCGTCTTCCTATCCTTACCCGACCTGAGATGCTCCCTGCTGCTCCTGGTGAGTGAGTGAAGGAATGACAGAGCCTTCGACAGGCGAAGGGACGGCCTCCCGCCGTCGCCGAGAGGGAACACAGCTGCCCCTAACCTGGTTCATCTTTTTCTCCGGTGGTGAGGAGTGCACCCTCCCCCGCTGCCTTCACTCTCGGCATCCGCCTGTCCCCTTTCCAGGCCCGGGGTTCCCGAGGCCTGAGAAACCACTGTCGGAGCTTGGGACCTGTAAACAGACGAATTGGCCCTGGAGAGAGGATACGTGGGAGGGTCACAGGGAGGCGCTCCCCCTGTCCCTGGAGTGTGGAGGTAGTTTCGGTCTCGAGAGCTTCTGGACCTGGTAGTAGCCTGAATAGAAAAGGACCGGGGGTAGACCTACTACTGTTCCCTTTCATCACCTCCTTTTGGAAACTGTGTGAGGCCGACAGGTGCTGGGGTCGTGGAATCTCACTCTGGAGTCCTGAAACGGTGCCCGGGTTGGCAGAGCCCTCTGTTGTGGCTTGATATGATTGGTTGGGAACCCGGAACTGGAGACTGGTTTGGTGTCCACTGAAGGTATAAAGGTGGAGTCTGTTATTACCTGAAAGTCTCAGCTCAAGGCCTCCCTCAATTTTTGTTACATCCCCTTCCCGCAAATTTAAGCAGAGTTCTTCTTCAGTGCTCCTGATTTGAGAGTAACCACATTTTTTTTTTTGGCATACATATGCACTCAACTCCCTTAACTCCCTCACCTGCTCGGCTCCATCCCATCTTATGAAAGAATCTTTCCCCACTGCCTTTTCTTCCAAAGTGCATCTTGAATGTGCAACCTAAGTAATCCAGGCTGCAGGCCACGATGAGACAAAAGTGAAGGACTAACTCCGTATAGAAAAAAATGACATACCTTTAATTGAGCTGTTACAATAACAATATTTGAATAAACTTTAATTGTAGATTTTTTAAAAGCCAAATTTAAAATAGACATTAAGTCAAAATCACTTTCTTTACAATGTAAGGATCGTGATTAAGTGACTGAGGGGAAGCCATATAGCTGGTTATCAGCAGAACTGGGACTTGAATCAGCTCACTTGACTTACAGTACTTATTTCACCACAGCACATAAAAATGTTAATAATGTATTTAAACTAGTTTCACTCTTTCCATCTCTCTTCTCCTCCTTCTCCCGCCTTTCTTCCCTCTGTGATTTGCAAGTCACATTCAAAAACTGTATACAGTACTTGAAACTTCAGAGGAAAAAACACTATAAAAAAACTAACGGGGATGTTAAAGTATTTTTGAGAACGAAAAATTTGATATAGACATGGTAATAAATGAGGAAGTATTTTACTGCCACTTATATACAGCAGTGAATGACTTTGGTATATAGGAAAATATTCATTATACAGTTGGTTTTTGGTAGTTTCATCATTCACTGTGGTTCTCTTCTGGAAGTACTGGGTTAATACTTATTGTTATTAGACACCACTCTCTCTCTCTTTAAGGACACTAGGTAATGTTCTATTCTGTATCAATAAAATGGCCTGAAATAGGAGTTGTCTGCCAGAAATTACATTTAGGTTAGTGGGGGGGGAAATGCAAAGGGTATCTTAAAACAGTGGAAAGAATAGTTGACACTAAATAGGAAAATTACATCAGGTGCAATTTTTTGGAATGGTATGTTTGATTATAGAGCTACGTTTAAGAAGGAGAAAGAATTTATTTTGAAATAACTCATACTTTTTATAGAAAACCTCCAAATCCAGTTAATGATAAAAAAGAAGGAATTTTTTCTCCCAGTAATTCTAAAATCTAGTTAACATTTTGTATATTTAAGTAAATGTAGAGGAATAGAAACTTAAAAACACTTTAGAGAATATTTGTAAAGATTCATGGGCTAGAAAAATAAAACCCAAGAAAAGGTTTAATAAACCAGACAAGCTAGATTCAACTTGAGCACAGTATTTACCAAAGTAATTTTAATAATACATACCAGTTAGCCATTACTTACAAAACATCTGTCTAATCATAATTTGAGTCATTTATCTAGCTAGTAGGTCTGTCCTGGTGATGACACTTGCCTACTCAGTATCTCACCTGTCTGAGAATACATTCTTTATCTTTTCCAGTGTATTTTCTTCCTCATCCCTCACTTTCCCTCTAGACTTGTATATTCCCTCCCATGTGCAGCCTTGAATATTCAAGGTCAGCATTTTATCCTTAAATGCCTTGTTCTAAAAAGCCATATATTCTCTTACTACAATAACTTTTTTCAGGCAAACTGTAGCTTAGTTGTAAAGAACTAGATCTGCCCACATATAGTGCTGTTGATAACAGCTGAAACATATAATCCTAAACTTTTATAGGCCAGTCGTCTTCCCTGATCTCAAAGGCATTTTGGAATATCACTCTATGCCTAAAAAGTTCATTGTGATCATTTTTTCCCTGGGCATAAATACAAAATTATTAAAAAGTATACAAAAAATACACATACAGTGATATTTACTGCAAATCTCCAAATATATCCTCAGGTAACTTTTCTAGAATTATATTTCTTGGATCCTATGGTGTGTCTGTTTTTTTGGTATTTCTGATACATTGTACCAAATTGCTCTACTAGAAAGTTGTCCCAGTGTGTGGGTGTTTTTGTAATATGTGCCAATTTAGTAGACCAAAATGATATTGATTTAAATTTACATTCTTTTATTACAACCAAAGTTAAATATCATTTCATATTTATTAACCATTTCTTTTTCTCTGTGCATATGTAATGGAAATGTTCACATTATTGGTCCCTTCAAAAATGTTTACTTTTACTTCTAGTAATTCAGAATAGATACACTCATAAGCTACAATTTAAGAACAGTGGAAAGTGTTATTACTTTGTCTGTTCATTTAGTGTCCATTCAAGAGGCAGCACAGAGCAAAGGATACTGGAGTAAAAGTCAGGGCATCTACGCACAAGCGCCAAGTCTTCCATATACTTAACACAGTGACCTAGGATAGATCACTTAACTAAATGTTTGTAAGCACATTGGATTCGATGATTCAGTGATTCTTTGTGTAGTCTCTCTTGTTTTTCAAAAAGGATCTTCCTCCAACTCCCCTAATTAATAGACTTATTATTTGATTGGGTACTTCCTCACAAACATCTACTAGCTGTTCAGCAGGTTGCAGATCTGTGCCCCCTCACCCTGTTACCCATCCGGTGTAGAGAAGAGCCTGCTTTGATCACAGCTTTCCCGGCACTGAGTCGCTGTACTCGGTTCCATCTAACCAAGCACGTGGTTGAAAGCAGTTGGACTTTGAACAGCAGTTATTGATCTTTAGCCGACCTTTCATTCCATAGAGGTGAACTGTGACCCAGGCTGCAGGGACTTTACGTTTTATTTTGTTATTATTTTGGGTTTTTTTTATTGTATGTTTTTTCTATGACCATTTAGTCCCCTTACACTCCTCTCTCCCCTGCAGTGACCACACTGTTGTCCACGTCCATGGGAACTTCATTTTATTGGTAGTATTCTTTCCTTTCCTCCTGTTACTTGGATGCCTGTTGGCTATCTGCTATTAAAGAGAAAAAGATATTTGAGATTCATATCATGCTTCCAAGGAATTTATAATTTGGTGGGGGGAGAGAAGATGTGTATGTAAATAATTAGAATTCCAAAAAGAAAGTGATAGATGCCCTAAGGTATTTGTACAAGCGGGTTAAACATCTTGCCACCCAGAAATGTGGCTGTGAGCCTAGGCATCTGCATCACCTGGGAGCTGCTTCCAGCGTCCCCACCCCAGGCCCACGGAGTCAGAATCGGCACTTTCGCAGCATAGCGTTAGAAAGAAAGAAAGACAGCCGTAGATGTTTGAGAGAGGCGTCGAGTGGTGCTTCTCGGTGGGAGAACCAGAGAAGTCTTCGTGAAGAAATGTGAGAGTAGGGCAGTGAAGGGTGAAATCGGTGTATTAATTCTTGGTCCTGAATGGAATGGAGAGAAAAGGTTCAGTAGCTTAATAAGTCTTTAACATGAATACCTGTTTTCTTTGGTTTTGCTTTTCTAAGAAGTCTTGCCGGCTGGCTTGCTGACAGGGCCAGTTGTCAGAATTGGCCCTCAGTGGGCTAGCAAACCCTTTGGCCTATTTACATGAGAACAGCTCATTATTACCTTAACCAAAGTAAAGATCACGTTCTTTTGTGGATTCTCACCATTGTGATTACTCCGTTCTCGAGGGGAGGGAAAGGTTCCACTTTGTGGAAGTCCTTGTGTAGTGTCTTAGATCTCAGGTCTTGGTTCTGTCCTGCAGAATATTGCAGTCAGATTCTAACTGCTTTATTCCCTTGGTGATACTGTGATAGAAGATCTCTATGATTTTTCCAGCCCTGCGATTTTCTCATTATGTAGAACCTTGAGCATTACGTTTTAATGCTTCTAATTTTTAGTCACCTGCATTTTTAGACATGAACATTATTAATGTAATGGATGAAAGCAATAAAAAGAAAGAAGAATTCATCTCAAAAAACCATTCTTGTAGTATTCGAGCTAAGGAGAACTGTTGAGTAATAGCAGAGTCCCAGTTCTTTCTACATTTTTTCCTTGAGGTTATCAGAGCTTAGTAGAGGGACCTGTGGCAATTGGATTTAAGAGATCTTAGAAAAAGGAATCAAAAGAATTTTTGACTCTGGCAAAAAGGAATTGGGGCCCTTTTTACTTTTGTGGGACTCTAGCATCAGTGTCTTGCTCAGTTTATTTAGTAGGCACAAAGGGATGTAAAAACCATGCAGTTATAATGGCTGACGTTATAGTTGTCTAGAGTTGTGCTGTAAATTTAAAAGTATTAAAATAAAATAAAATATAAAATTGCATTCCTCAGGTACAGTAACTACATTTTAGGTGCTCAACAGTCACATGTGGCTAGTGGCTAGTTTATGAAACCACACAGAGCATGGGACATTTCTGTCAGTGCGGAAAGCATCGTTGAATAGTGCTCATTTAGAGCCTCACTCTCGCTCTGTCTCAGAAAGCGACACGAAGCTGAGGTAAAGAATGTGGAGAACGCCTCAATTAGTGTTTCAAAACCTGAACATATATCTTGTCTGTACAAGGGCAGTAACCTGGAGAATCTCAGTGTCTTACCCGTGAGCAGGGATTTGGCTTTTGGTTGCCTGACAGCAAATTGAGGGAGGCACCAGAGAATACTAGTTAAAATCAGAAAATAAGAGTTTGAGTGGTAGCTTTGAGTCTTCTAAAAGGACAAGTCACTTTCCTTCTTGAGACCATAGTTTTTCAACTAAAAAATGAATGAGACTGAATGGGTTGTTCTGGGAATCTGTGGAATGGAATATGCCTGAGATTTGGTGATTTGAGAGCCTGCATTTTGTCTCTGTAGTAAAACCCCTGTTAAGGGCGACCTCTTTAGAAACGATACTTTAGAGCGGTGATTTTCAGCTGGTGTGCAGCAGAATTTTTAAAACGTGTAACACTTGATCTCCTTTCTCTTAGAGTATCAAATTAAAAAAATCACAACAGCCAACCCAACAATAGCCATCTGGTGTAAATGAATGAAGATTGTGTTTACTTATTTTTCTCAGATCAGCAAAAAATATGCTTTTTTGGTGTACTACACAATTTTAGTAATTAGTTTGTGTGCCATGGGATGAAAAAGGTTGAAAATCGCTGCTTTAGAGGAAATTTTATTGAATAAGAGCATAGCTACATTTTAGATGGAAAATGACCTGTAGAAAGATGGCCTGTAGATCCGTTTTTTTGCCTCAGGGGTCAGAAGGCTGCCCTTGCCAGGAGCTAATACTCTAATTTGATTGAACCCGTAAATGAATGTGCACCTCTTACTGCCTGTTTTAAAGTGGCTATAAGTTCTATGAGCTCATGAAGACAGACTAATATTTAATATTTAAAGCAGTTTGCTGAGAAATTTGAGCCAACTCTAAAATGTGAAGAAAGTACGACTTAGTGATGGAGGAGAGCTCATGCGTAAGTCTTAAAACAGAGTTAAAATTTCCTGGACCTTTGAACTAGGTACTCTCATGGCTACATGCCTGCTATTTTGCTGTTCTGTTGTATTTGAAGTTTTGAGAAATGTAGGGGGAAATTTTAACTTTTAAAAAATGACTGACACAGAATTGAAGGCTATCTCTTTTGCGGAAAGAACAGTTTCAAGTGTAACTGTGACTTGGAGTTATCCTGAGAGAAGAAATGTAGACATTCTCTATTCCTTGGACTTTATTCCTATGGTTCTGGCCCAACTGCAGTAAAACCTCTGCTAGCTGGTGAGAAGCTCACACTTCTGTAATGGCTTCACATTCTGAAAGAGGTAAGAAAGAATAACGAAGAGCTATTTCTTTTTGTAGTCCAAGTGATTTCTTAGAAAACATCTATTCAAATTGACTCATTCCTGAAGCTGTGTAGATAGCACCTGTTTCTACTATGAGAATAAATGCTAATTCTCTTAGAAAGTCTTGTGATCTGTTTATAATTAACAGAATTACCACTGTGTTGCAAAATACTTGGTTCTTTGCTTAATCTTTGTATGAACAGTTTCAGAGACCTTAATTTTGCCTTAGAGCGCTAAAACTTATGCTGCATTTTTTCCCCCATGAGATTTTAATTTAATTTACATTTTTTGATTGCAGTTTGCATTCAACACTCTTTTTGTATTAGTTACAAGCGTACAGCACAGCAGATAGACATTCAGGTTCCCTCCGATAATTCAGGTGCGCACCTGGCACCACAGATAGTTATTACTGTATTGTTAACTATATTCCCTGTGCTGTACTTTGCATCCCCGTGCCTATCTTGTAAGTACCAATGAGCACTTCTAATGCCACCTCTTTTTTACCTTCTCCCCTAACACCCCCACCCCTCTGGCCTCCATCAGTGTGTTCTCTGTATCTCTAAGTCAGTTTCTACTTTTTTATTCATTCATTTTCTTGTTTAGATTCCACATATAAATTATATCATATGGTATTTGTGTTTCTCTGACTGACTTACTTCACTTAGCTTACTTCCCTCTAGGTCCATCCATGCGGTCTCACATTGTAGGATTTCATTCTTTTTATGGCTGAGTATTATTACATTGTATTTACATAGCACCACTTTTTCTATCCACTCACCTACTGATGGCATACTTCCATATCTTGGCTATTGTATATAATACTGCAGTGAACATCGGGGTACATATATTCTTTTTAATTAGTGTTTTGGGTCTTTTTGAATATATACCCAAAAGTGGAATCAGTGGGTCATACAGCAGTTCTATTTTTAAATTTTTGAGGCACCTCCACACTGTTTTCCACAGTGACTGTACCAGTCTGCATTCTCACCAACAGTGCATGAGGTTTCCCTTTTCTCCCTGTCCTCACCACCACTTGTGTGTTGATTTATTAATGATAGCTTTTCTGACAGGTATGAAGTCGTATCCCTTTGTGGTTTTGATTTGCATTTCTCTGCTTATTAGTGAGGTTGAGCAACTTTTCCTAAGTCTGTTGGCCATCTGTATGTCGTCTTTAGAGAAGTGTCTATTCAGGTCTCCTGCACAGTTTATTTGGGTGGTTTGTTTTTCCGGTGTTGTCTGAGTTCTTTATAAATTTTGGATACTATCCCTTTATCAGATGTATCATTAACAATTATCTTTCATTCAGCAGGTTGTCTTTTCATTTTGTTGATGCTTTCCCTTGCTGTGCAAAAACTTTTTTGCTTGATGTAGTTCCATTTGTTTATTTTTTTCATTTGTGTCCATTGCCCCAAAAAATATGTTAGAAGAAATAATGCTGAGAGAGATCTGAGATTTTACTGCCTATATTTTCTTCTAGGATTTTCATGGTTTCAGGTCTTATATTTAAGTCTTTAATCCATTTTGAGTTTATTCTTGTATATGGTGTAAGAACGTGGTCAAGTTTCTTTTTTTTTTGCTTGTATCTGCCCAGTTTTCCCAACACCATTTATTGAATAGACTGTTTTTGCTTCCTTGTATGTTCTTGCCTTCTTTGACATAGATTAATTGACCGTCTAGGCGTGTGTTTATTTCTGGGCCCTCTATTCAGGTATATTGGTCTGTGCACCATGCTGTTTTGTTTACTATAGCCTTGAAGCATAGTTTGATACCAGGTAGTGTGATACCTCCCATTTTGTTCTTCCTTTTCAAGTTTGTTTTTTTTTTAACTTTTAGAGAGAGGGGAAGGGAGGAAGGGAGAGTTGGAGAAACATCCATGTGAGAGAGAAACATCTATTGGACGCCTCTCAAACGTGCCCTGACCAGGGACTGAACCCACAACCCAGGCCTGTGCCCTGACTGGAATTGAACCAGGGACCTTTTGCTTTGTGAGACGACGCTCAACCAACTGAGCCACACTGGTCAGGGTTCCTTTTGAGATTGCTGTCACTATTCGGGTTCTTTTGTGCTTTCTTGTGAGTTTTTGGAGTATTTGTAGATTGCTTTGGATAATGCAGACATTTTATGATGTTAATTCCTCTTATACATGAGCACAGTATATGCTTCCATTTGTTAGAGTCATCTCGAATTTCTTCAGTATCTTATAAAAATTTGAGTACAGGTCTCTCACCTCCTTTCTTAAATTTATTCCTAGGTATTTTATTTATTTATTTATGTTTTGATGCAATTGTGAATGGGATTGTTTTCTTAGTTTCTCTTTCTGATAGTTCATTATTGGTGTATAAAAATGCAACCAATTTCTTTTATTTATTTATTTTTAAAATTTTTGCTCAATGATTTGAGAGGGAGAAACATCAGTTTGTTGTTCCGCTTATGTATGCATTTATTGGTTGCTTCTTGTATGTCCCTGACCAGGGATCAAACCTGCAGCTGTGGCATATTGGGATGATGCTCTAACCAACTGAGCTACCCAGCCATGGCCAAAAATGCAACCACTTTCTGAATATTTATTTTGTTTCCTACTACTTACTCATTTATCACTTCTGGTAGGTTTTTGGTAGAATCTTTAGGGTTCTGTACAAACAGTATCATGTCACCTGCAAATAATGACAAAAACTGTGCTACATTTTAAAGCATATTTACCTGTTTCAGTGAACCTACAGTTTATTTATTATTTAATTGTGTCTGTACTCTGTTCTCAGGGTATCTCCCAGAAGTAATGTGAAATATTTTTCCCTTCATGATAACTTGAAAGTGTATCTACTAAAAAGAAAACTTTCAGAAGAATATTTTGTTTAGGAGTCAGATTTGGGCTCAAATATTGGATATGTTTTTCAGCTTTGTTGTCTTGCCCACTAACTTCTGAGGAATAATACAGGTATTTTATCTGAATTATAGAAGGGGTTATTTGCATGCCTGTATGATTTTGTGGAACAAAAAGTGGTAAAAATGTATCTCAATTTCATATTCTTAGATCTTAGTCTTTAGTATAATACCTTATACAGGTTAAGTGTTCAATAATAGTTTTGTTAAGTGTACCAAAAAAAAAAAGGTAGATCTAGGCAGGAGAGTGTGGAGGACCAGGAATGCACAGGGAAATTTAGTTTGAAAGCCTCATGGAGAAGGTGAGCCTCGAAATAGGTGAGACAGTCATTTGGATTTCTTGGGGGAATAGCCTTCAAGGGAGGGGCATTAGCCCTGATGTGGGCTGTCCCAGGCATGGTCAAGGAGCAGTGTGGTTGCCCTACAGTGCAGCATATTAGAAGATTTAAATCACATAGCTAAAGCACGTATTTGCAAAACTATACTTATTCTTACTATTTACATTGTTTCCTGATATTTGCCTCTTTTTTTTCCCCATATTCTGTGCTTTATTTTATTTTTAAGAAATTGCTGGTCTGACTCAATAAGGTAGAACTTTCTAACAGGGTTGCTGGTAATATTAATCTCCTTAACTCTGCCCAGATGCCTCTGCTGGGGGTAGCTCTGACTGTTTACCCCAAAGTGACCCCAGTATGCAAAATTAAAAATCTTCTCTGCGTTTGACAGGGTGGGTAACAACCTGTAGTTGTAATAACTTGAAATGTTAATACAAAAGGTTTTCTGATACATTTTTTGATTCCTGAAAGCAGTATAATTTCATGGTAAAAAAAAGCATAATGAAGAAAAAAGTGTATACCCCAGCCACTGACAACATTTTAATGTACAGTAGACCCTTGAGCAATGTGGGGATAAGGATCACTGGTCCCCGTTCCACACATAGTGGAAGATCTTTGTATAACTTTTGACTCCCCAAAAACTTAACTACAAATAGCCTATCATTGACCAAGAAGCCTTACCAATAACAAACAGTTGATTAACATATATTTTATGTTCTTTTTATTAGATACTATATTCACACATTAAAGTATGCTAGAGAAAAGTGTTAATAAAAATCATAAGGAAGAGAAATACATTTATGGAATTACATATTTTTTGAAAGAAAAAAACATGTATAAGTGTACCCATGCAGTTCAAACCTGTGTTGTTCAAGGGTCAGCTGTATGTCCTTCCACGTTTTCTATGTATGCTTGAAAGGACGTTTAACAGTGACATGTGCATTTTGAACAAGGTAGGGTGGGCTCCTGCTCTTGTTTGATTCTGTTATAATGTGGTAGACCACTGGTTACGTGGGACTTCAGAAGGAGAAGATGCCCACACGTGTACATGTACTTGTACTCTCAGAACTTGGAAATGACACCTAGTTTGACCATTTAACTTTTACAAGTCATTTAACCTTTCTGTGCTTCCATTTTGTCACCTGTCAAATGGGGATGAAACCTCTTCTACAGAGTTCTGGGAAGACAAAATGAGACTCTGACTGTATCCATGGGACATTGTAGGCAGTTGAACCGCTCCGATTTCTGCCACATATTAGGTACTCAAGAAATGTTTAGATGAGAAAATCAGTGAGTGAATGAGTGAATGAATTGTTTCCCTTGTTTGTGTTTTTAAAAGTGCCCATCCATTGGTATTAAAATTGTGTGCATGGAAGTCATGAGCTGGCATGACTAGCTTCCAGTTCCTGTGGTCTTCTAATGGTGATAATTGCAGTCACAAAAACTGCCTAACAGTGTGACAGTTAAGTAAGTTATCTGCCTAGGTCTGTTTTACAAACCTGCTTAGTTGTACTTATATTCATTATATAATGATAAACCCTGTTCAGCCACTAGTTTGGACAAGTTACTTTTAGCCTATTTGAGTCTTATCATTTAACAAATATTTGCACTTATCGTACGTCAGTTATTACAAAGTTTCCTTTTCCTTATTTATTAAATAGGAACAGTGTACTTTCTACTTCAGCTTCAGAGTTGCTATGATAACGTAAAGGTAATAGATATATTTATTTGTGAACAGTAAATATAAGTAGTTACACTGGAATATTGTTGCATGCTTCAAACATATGTTTGTTACTTGGATTTTTTCACCGGAAGCCTAGGTATGCAATATACATCCCTTTTAGGGAGAGTTGGTGCGTTATGGAAATAGATCCACGTCTGGATTTCCAGGGTAGCTGACAATGCTAGAAGGGAGAATGACTTCAGAGATGGAAAGGCCTAGTTTGTTCCTTGTCTGCTTCTGTGTAGCTATCTGATAGTACGCACATTTCCTTATCATTCTTATCTTTCAAATTTTCTGTTTTAAAAGTGGGGATGATTTTGCATGGTTGTAAAGTTGAGATACAAAGTACTTTGCATCACCCGGTATACAGGACATATTTTTGTTTTGTAAGGTAATGATTCGAGAAGGAAACCTTGTCAAATGGATAAAGTCTTCATTACGTAATGGAGATGGCGCTTGTGCTGACCATCTTTCTGTGCTTTCACTATCTCTTTGACCCTCTGAAATGAGTAAATGAGTAAGTTTTATTTTTAAAGTCTGATTCGAAACATTAGTGTTTTCTTAAAGTGCTTATTAACTTGTCTCTTTCCCTGGCAAGTTTTGAAATAGTGACAAAAGTAACTATGAGTGATAGAAATAAATAACTGACTTGAAGTGAATTTCTGCTGTTGACACAAAAGCAAATGAATTCCTGTAAGCAGTGCAGATGAAAGTGGTGAAACGTGCTTTAAGCTCTATTACTTGAAAGGTATCATTTGCTCCACGTAGAAAAGCATCATTTCTATTACTTTGTATGCTCAAAAATCATTCAAAAATATATCATTGACTGTTGTGATTGACAAAATATTTGGAAAATGATGACAATTCTTTAGAAATGTATAATTTTACTCTAGTTGAATTTATTTAACAAAGGAAGAGAAAATTATCACAGCAGATTTCTGTTCACCAAAAAGATGCAAAAATAAAAATCCTATTTGTGTAAGTGTGGGAAATTTCAAATTGCTGGTTATACAGTTTCATTTTCCCTATAAGCCTAACTTACATATCATAGTTAGCCCTTACTATTACTTCCAGGGGGGTGTAAAGTTATTTACACAAAATATGTGTAATATCTATTAATCTTTTTAGACATTTAAGCTAAATCTGATCATAGACTTGATGAAAACTGAGGCTATGAGAGATCTTTTTGAGTTTAGATACTGTGATGAAGGTATTTGGTGAGAACCTATTGACATGTAAGATAGTTCATGATGAACATTTTAACTTGGATCAGGAAAAGGCCATTATGTATATGATTTAGCTTGTCTAATCTCATGAATACATTTACAAATCCCTCCCATTGGGAAGATGGGTGCTTGGTTAGAAAAAGGGTAAATTGTGGTTTCTAGTCCACAACGCTGTTATGAAGGCTCCCTTGATATACACTGGTTATTCTCTTGAAGAAAAGAGTGGCTTGAGACGTATAATAAGCCCTGGCCGGTGTGGCTGGTATGGCGGGAACGTCGTCCCGTACGCTGAAAGGCTGCAGGTTCAATTCCTGGTCAGGTACCGTACCCAGGTTGCAGGTAGATCCTTGGTCAGGGCCTGCACAGGAGGTAACCAGTCGATGTTTCTCACATCGATGTTTTAGTCTCTCTCTCTTCCCTCTCCCTTGCCTTCTCTCTAAAACCAATGAAAAAATGTTCTTCGGTGAGAATTAAAAAAAAATTAAAAAATATATCTAATAAGATGAGCCCTCAAGAAATAGCTTGAGAATCTAATGTTCTGCAGCAGAATAATCAGATTTTCAGTCTTCTCTTTCTCATTTGACCCATGAGGCCAGAGAAACCACCTGGCTAGATATGACTGAGGTAGTTAATTGTACGTAAGCCTGCTGCTGTATTTGATGCCTTAGTGAAGGTCTTTTTTAGCTTTATTTGGGGAACACTGCTTTGTACAGTAGTACTAACTTCCCTTAATCATTTATAGCTGTTACTTCTTAGGAAGAATGGATTGTGATATTAGGAAATTAGCAAAGAGCTTGTCTGTATTCCTGCATGACGTGATTTTTGGAGTCTGTCATTTATTTTGGGACATTACAGTATTTGAAGTACAGCAAGCCCTCGAATAATGTCATTTTATTCAGTGTTGTTCTGTTATAAAGTTGATGAGATGCTGTAGGAACTTAACTCTTGTGTAATTCAGTTAGCTTATGGTAAAATTTGTTTTGTTATATGTCTTTTTCCTTAAAGTCACAGAACCTAACCACAACTTTAAGTGAGGACTTACTGTACTAAGTTAACAAATATCCCTAAATATTGTAAAGATAGGAGATATTTTCTAATGGCTGGAAATGCACTTTTATTCAGGTTGTTTAAATGGTTTTTAGCTTCAGGAGGGAGAGTGTCTTCAGGGCACATTTTCTTCTAAGAGAAATACAGGGTCCTTGTATTATCAAAGTTTATAATCCACTTTTCAGGACTGGGGTAATTGATATCAGTATGTTTTTAAAGGTAATTAAAGCAAATACTATTCATACAAGCCAAATGGGTATGTTATGTATAACTATTTATTCCCTGAAAAATCACTCACAAATATTAAGAAGCATTTTTTCTTTATATTTACATTCCGAAATAATGTTTGTTAATGCCCTGGTTCCTAAGTCCACAGTGACACATCATGCGGGATGGCAAATTTCATCTCTTGTTGGCATTCAGGAGACTGTGTGGCTTTGTTTGATTTTGCATGCATCGAAACTTAAGTTTGTCGATTGAAAGTTTGTAATTAAGGAAGCTATTGTCTGCCTTACTGAAGGCTACCAAATACGATTGAACTTTTTAAAAATGATGATGGTGATGTGTTCCCCAGGTAATAGTAGCCTCCTAATTGTGAATTATACTACCCTTTGGTGAGTCTTCTGCTTACAACCTTTATAGCATTTTATAGTTTTACCTACCCCATTTCTTCTTGAAATGCTATTCTTCCTGCTTCTTTATGCTCCAGTAGTTTCTTCTCTGTGTTTCTTTCCCTGTTCCTCACTGATTGGGGAAAGGGAAAAGGCCTGTATTTAAGAGACAGATGACAGTGAGGAGGTAAATGTGGGTATTATCTAATGTACTAAGAGCTTCTTTTCTCCCTTCCCATCACATTTTGTCATCCAGGCATTTTAACTCACAGCTTTAACTGTTGCCTCTCTGAAGACTGGAGTAGCTCGTGAGTTGTTAATGCTTTGGTTAGTGCCGTGGGCTCAGTGACTTTCTTGGTGCTTTGGTGCTGGGTATATGAAAAGTATTCAAATACAGTTTCCAAATTCTTCATGCCAGTGGGTAGAAAGCCCTCATCTCTGTGAGCTGTTTTCTGATTGACTGGGCAAGGCATATAAATAGTGAAATTGCAATAGATCAGTGACTATAAGGAAATTCTTTCTCCAAAATAGTCTTATTCCTCTTTCAGTTCCGCCAGTCACCTAGGTTTATAACTGGCTCATTGAACTTTTCAGCCTTTTAGTTGGCTCTCATGACCTGTTTGTCCTTCTTTTGAAAGTTTCCTCAAATCTTCCCCACCTCAGTTCAGGCCCTGTTTCTCCTTCACTGTTACACTCCCCCCAGTCTTTGTCGTAAAGCATGGAACATTGCTCTTTCTTAAGTCTTGAAATCATTGTGCTCCTCCTTTAATGAGAAGTCTTTCTTATTATTCTCCGCTACAGTACATATCAACCCCCCTGTCCAGCTTTCAAGGGTATTATACTTGCTCTCCTAACACTTCGGTTTTTTCATGAACTATCTGACTCCAGCTAAACCTTCCAACTTCGTTTTCCAATGCTGCGTTACATGAACTTCTATAGCCGCGCTTTGCTACTCACTTCCTCCGCAGGGACTACTCTGCTTATCTAGCCCAGATAGTGCTCTTTGCCTTTTTCCTCCTTCTCTCTAAATTTTTCTAGTCTACTTTCTGTAAGCCTTATAGTACCTGCATCATGTATCTTGTGTGCTGATTTTTCATGCATGGTCATGAAGCTCTTGGAGGACAGAATGTGCCTTTGAACTCCCTGCAGGCCATACCTGATTCAGCACTTCCATCCCCATAGGGTCTTATCCAGGTACTGCCGTAGGTTGTGGAGGAGTAGGAGGGTATGTTCTTGTACACGATAGGGTTGTGGTGACTGTGCAGAACGGAAAGGTGAGCAGATGGATGTTCAGCCTGACAAGGTAGAACTTCCTAGTGGCACTGCTTTTACAGTGGGTTGGTTGGTCCTGTAAGCTCTCTATCATAGGAAGTGTTCAATTGGGCTAAATGGCTATTTGGCCAGGGATGCTGTCAGGAAGGGTCCTGCATGAGGTGGCAAGGAAATAGTATATGATTAGATAAACTAGGGCCCCCTCTATTTTGTCATTCTACATAATTATTGTTTTGACCCAATAAAGTAGAGGCCAGAGAGATTGATAGAAATTGAACGATTGATTAGGATAATGATAAATTAAACAGTAATATTGATCATTTATAGCTAAGTAATCTTATAGTATATGGTCCTATATTTCAGCGCTCTTTATAGAGCTCATGATGTTGAGAACAAAATTTGAAATTATAAAATTTTTGTGGACTTCACATTTGATCATTTATTAGATTGCTGAGAGAGTTCCATTTAGGAGACTGTCTGGCCTACATAGATTCTTAATCTGAAAACTTTACTGTTTTGAGTCACTAAAAATAAATATGTAATTGGAACTGCTGCATTCATTTCACTTGGTGATAAATAGGGAAGTTATGCTCATCCCATCCCACAACAATAAAGGGTGTGAACTCAGCTGACTGAGACTTGCTTTTTTTTCTCCCTTTTTAAAATTGAAACCAATTGTGTATTTTTTGTGTTCACTCTCTTCATGTACTTGTGAATTGATTTGTCATGTTTTTACTCGCTGGTTTGTCCTTTGGCAGCCCGAGTACTTTTCCTAAGTTTTTTTTGGGAAGGGGGATCTCTAGAATTCTTCCTGTATGTTTTTTTTCTATTTAAAATGGATCTCTTTTAGTGTCATAATTTGAGTTCTAGTTCTCATGCAAAGATTTAGAAAATGCCTTCTATTCTAACTGCAAAATAAATGTCATCCATAGCCTCTTCCACTTTTAAGTAGGTGGACCTCTTCTGAGGTCTCATAGAATTATATAGCATGTCTAAAAATGGAAGAACTTAAAGGTTACTCAGTTCAATTTGTTTGTTCATTTGGCAGACATCGTGGAGTGTCTACCATATGTCAAACATCATCCTGGGTACTAAGGATGAATAAAATTATACAAAACCTACACCTCCTTGGCAAAAGTAAAATAAAGCAAAAAGACATTTCCACAGTAAATAACTTTTTAAATAATTTATTACAGTCTTAGGTTTTTTCAGATGCAAGGTCATTATCACACAAAAGAGCTATGATGGTCAAGATTTCGTGCCAGTTTTATATTTGCTGTGGCAAATATGTACGTAAATGGTCATGACCTTTCTTGTATGTGTACTTTGTTCTTACATGTGAACTGATGTGATTTTGCCTCCCTGTATTAGTTTTCTAGGGTGGCTGCAACAAATAACACAACCTTGATGGCCTAATATAAATTTATTCTCTTACAGTTCTGGAAACTGAACATCTGAAATCCAGGTGCTGGCAGGGCCGCTGTCCCTCTGAAGTCTCTAGGGGAGAACCTTCTATGCCTCTTCCACCTTCTGGAGGCTCCTGGCATTTTTTGTCTTATGGTCACATCATTTCAGTCTCTGGCTCCATCTTTACGTCATCATCTATCTCCCCTGTGTGTTTCTGTGTCCTTTCCTCTGCTTTTAGGGCACCAATCAGTGGATTTAGGGTCTACCCTAAATCCAGGATAGTTTCATCTTGAAATCGTTAACTGGTTACATTTGCAAGAAACCTATTTCCAAATAAGCTTACATTCTGAAGCTCTGGATGACATGAATTTTGGGGGACCCTGTTCAACCCACTATAGCCTATATGCTTCTTTTTGACTCCAAATCTCTATATACATAGAACTGTGGGCAGAAAGAAATAAGCTATATGTGTTCATGTGTGTACATCTAAATGTTATTCCTTAAACTAGAAAACAATAAAAGTAGTTAATTACTGTTGTCGCATAAAGGTATTTAGGAAAATAGCTTTGTTTGCATTGGTAGTGAAATAAGGAGTGATACTTTTTAAAAATACACTTTGTTTTTTAGAAGAATTATAGGATCACAACAGTATTGAGTGCAAGTACAGAGATTTCCTATGCTTACAATATAGTCCCTGCCTATACACATGCACAGCCTCCCGTTACCAACATTCCCTACCAGAGTGGTACGTTTGTTACAGTGGATAAGCCTACATTGACACAACATTATCACCCAGAGTCTGTAGTTTACATTAGGATTCATTCTTGGTGTACATTCTGTGAGTGTAGACAAATGTATAATGACATGTATTTACCATTATAATATACAAAAAGTAGTTTCACTTGCCTAAAAATCCTCTGTGCTCTGTTGATTCATTGATCTCTGCTTTCTGAACTCTGGACACTGATCTTTTTACTATCTCCATTGTTTTGCCTTCTTTTGCTCTGTTCTCATATGTCATATAGTTAGAAACAAATAGTATGTAGCCTTTACAGATCAACTTCTTTCACTTTGTAATAGGCATTTCAGTTTCCTCTGTATCTTTTTCATGGCTTAGTAGCTTATTTCTTTTTAGTGCTGAATAACATTCCATTATATGGATGTACCACAGTTTATCTATTTGTCCATTGAAGGACATCCTGCTTACTTCCCAGTTTTGGCAATTATGAATAAAGCTGCTCTAAACTTCCATGTGCAGGTTTTTGTGTGGATGTAAGTTCTCAGTTCCTGTGAGTAGATACCAAAGACCGCAATTGCTGGATTGTGTGATAGGCATGTATTTTGTTTAGTTGTAAGAAACAGCTAAACTGTCTTCCAAAGTGGCTGTATCATTTTGCATTCCTGCCAGCAGCGAATGAGAGTTTCTGTTGCTCTACAACTTTGTTAGCGTTTGGTGTTGTCAGAGTACTAGATTGTGGCCATTCTGATAGGTATATAGTGGTATCTCATTTTAATTTGCCTTTCCCCGATGACATGTGATGTGGAGCATCTTTTCATATGCTTAATTTGCCATCTGTATGTCTTTGGTGAGGTAAAGGTCTTTGGCCCATTTTTAAATCAGATTGTTTGTTTTCTTATTGTGGAGTTTAAGAGTTCTTTGTATATTTTGGATAACAGTCTGATGTGTCTTTTATAAATCTTTTCTCCTAGTCTTTGGCTTGTCATATTCCTCTCTTGACAATGTCTTTTATAGAGTAGAAATTTTAAAATTTAATGAAGTCCAGCTCATCAATTCACTTTTCCATGGATCGTGCCTTTGGCATTGTATCTAAAAAGTCATCACCAAACCCAAGGTCATCTAGATTTTTTCCTGTGTTACCTT